>BMAO01031593.1:72194-89115 GCA_019973975.1 Trichonephila clavata
GGTGTTAACATTTTTTTTTCGAATTTTCGAAAAAATATATTTGTTCTTCATTTTTTTCTGAACATTTTGATACTAACCACGTGACAATACTCTAAAAACTTCGAAAGTTATTCAAAAAATTGCAAACAGCAATTTAGTCGTAACAACTTTTAAATGGACACATGCCACGCCATTTATTTTTAAATTTATGCATACCTTTCATTTTTCTGTTTTTAATAAGCCTCATGAAATATTTTAAGCGCTTGAGTTGATCAGAAGGAAGCCTGCAACTCAACACATTCATTCTGCTGCGTTTTGATTCTGTTGTGTTTACATTAGCACACGTTTTTTTAAAACGCTTATCTAAAGCGAAGAATATTTGTTGTTTTAATTCTGAAAAAATCGTTGGGCAATGCCCCAAGAACAGATTTAGAGGAATAAATATTTAAAGGTAAGTGACTCACATGTTACAGATATGAAAGATACGAGGTAGTGTGTAGAAATGAAAAGTACAAGTAAGTGTGCCGAAATGAAAAATGCTTCTAGTAAAAAACTTTCAGGAATTCAGACTTCATTAAAGTCAAATCTTGTTAAGGTAAGTGAAAACTTCAAAGAATATCGTATTTTTGATTTTATTTCAACCTTTAGCTCTATTTTGTCAGTATCATGCTGTTTAAAATGTCATAAACCATTAACAATTAATGAAAAATTCACTCGTGGTTTATGTTCGAATTTTGAAATACATTGTTAAAAATGTGGGAGTAATTGTACTTTTTCAAGCTGTGAAAACATTGGGAATAAAAATAATACTCCAGAAATTAACAGAAGATCTATTTTAGCAATGGGATGCATAGGTCAAGGTTTAGAGTCATTTAAAAACCTTTTGTTCTGTAATGAGTCTTCCTAAACCTGTTGAACAAAAATCATATGATGTTATTAATAATATACTTTCACTTGTTATGAAGGAAGTCGCCGAAGAAAGCATGAACAGGGCAGCTGTCGAAGAAAATTCTTCGTTACCTGATAACATTTTAACGGTAAGTGGTGATGGGACCTGGAAGACGAGGGGACATTCATCGTTGATTGGAGTATGTACTCTAATGGGGCCGAAACAGGTAAGGTTTTGGATAGGGAAGTGTTGTCCTCATTTTGCAAATGAAGCGACAGTTATAAAGGGGTAAAGTTTGGTATCAAGTACAATAAACGGCAAAGAGCGCATAAGATTTCACGTAGAAAAAATTATTCTGGCTCTGCTGGTAAGATGGAGGTTGACGGGATGTTGAGGATTTTTAATCGATCAGAAAAGCTTCACAACCTGAAGTATTCGAACTACATAGGAGATGGCGACACAAAAACATTCAATGCCCTTTCTGAAAACAAGCCATATGGCGATGGCCATCTTATTCAGAAAATAGAATGTGTAGGCCATGTGCAAAAGAGAATGGGTACAAGACTTAGGAAGCTTAAATTAGTATATGGTAAGAAGAAATTATCTGATGGTAAAACTATAGGCGGTAAAGGTAGGTTAACTGATAGTTTAATTGATAAGCTTGCGCATTACTATGGTAATGCTATTCGATGCAATACTACTAGTGTAAAGGAAATGCGGAAAGCCATTTGGGCTGTTTGGGGTCATTCTTACAGCACCGATGATGAACCGATGCACTGATTTTGTCCTACAAATCCAAATACATAGTGTAAGTATAATGCCGCAATTAATAATAATTTACAAAATTATAAACACAAACCCTCAGTTGCGAAAGCTGTTCGAGATGTAATTAAGCCTGTATTTGCAGACTTATCTCATCTGGCACTGCTGAAGAAATGCTTAGGAGGTAAGACACAGAATCCTAATGAAAGTTTAAATTCATTAATCTGGAAGTTTTGTCCGAAGACGATTGATCCTAGCCTTCAGATTGCAGAGATTGCTGCAAATCTAGCAACCAGCATTTTTAATGATGGAAATCAAATACTTATTACTATTTTAGAGAAATTTGGCTTAAAAATTAACAAAAATGTTTGTGTATCCCTGGCTGAACGTGACAATCGTCGAATCTTTACGTCAAGAAAGAGGAGCTCAACGTCATCGTTTGAAGCTCGCAGAGAAAAAAATTAAAAAGAGTACAGAAATTGAGCTGTTTGAGCAACAGGAAGGCATATCCTATGATCCTGGAGCATTTTAGCATGTAAGTTTTAAAATTTATTTTCTCAAATTCAATTTAAAACTTTAAAGCCTTTTTTCTCAGTTTGTGTTTTTTTCACTTACGCGCATTGCGTTTCAAAAACTATTATACTTTGATGCATAAAACTTTACAGAATTATAAACTCTATCATAATCTTTAAATCCTAGCTATTTATAGAATTACATAATTGTAATTTTTTGAAAAATTTCAAAAAATTGAATTTGTTTAAAAAAATTTTAAAAATGTACTTTTTATTTTTTAAAAATATTTTTTTTATTCTATTTATATAAAATCACTACCATCTAATAAGGATATATTTGACTTTATAAATTAACTTATTGCTAGTAATTAGAATTATTATTTCAGAAAATATCTGGCGCGTCGTAAAACTTACTATTTGTTTCTTACAAAAATTTTTCTTTTATTTATGTGCTTATTATTTTTAAAATTATGATTATATTTTAGACATTTTATACTTTTTTTGAAACTTTATTCCTTTATAAAAAATGTGTAAAAGAATCAAATTATTTCATTTTAACCTCAAAGAATTATTTCTAGTCGAAAATTGTTCATATTTTGTGCTCTCGAAACATTTTTAACATCCCTGAGACCCCTTAATAAAATCATGGTGATACGTAAATACAAGTATGATATGCAAATATATTGCATATAACAAACTCACGCAGAAAAAAAATATCGAAGCATTACATACTTTCTTCACAACTACTACCTTGTTTTCAAAGATGCGAATATCAGACTACGAATCCTGCGCGTGTGCAGTATCGCTCTGAGCTTTAATAGAATATTTTTGCCCCACCTTCTTCGAAAATTCAAATATTTTATCAGTTGTCTTGATTGTACGATTGTATATTCACAGTCTAATTAATTTTGCCCGCTAAGGAGACATAAAAACAAAAATGAATACTATTTTGTTAGGTTGGCGATTCCAGAACATTTAGTGGAGACAATTTTAAAAATGTCTAGTAAATACCGAAAAAGCTGTATTTAAGCTTGTGAATACCGGTCTTACAAAATTGAACAAAAGGCTCAAAATACCGACAATCTCTACTGTGTCCTATAAACACAGTTCCATTCAAAAGTTTAACTTAAATTTAGTTGTGGCAATATTGTTGTGATAAAGTTTTATGAGAAAAATTTGGAATAATTGACGTATTTGAAATGCTATTCTTTTATCAACAATATAGGTAAATTATATTTATCATTTAAATGAAGGTGTTACGTATGAATATATGAGAATAAGGTACTGTACCAATTCGTCAGCGTAGGCGAAAAAGTCTCCAAAATGGTACAATCCATGCCAAAAAAAAATTTCCCACTGGTAACCTCTTACAGGTAACATTTTTAAAACGAGTCACGGACTTTTCTTGTAATCAACGTTTTATTTCCCTCTAAATACATATACAATAGATTAAAAACTAATGAAAATTTGGATGTTGCCTAGAAAATTGTGGAGTTTACAGTATGTTATCGCCAATAAATCTGCTTGGTATGATTTGTGGCGGAAAATGGAAGAGTATCGAGAATATATTACTATCTCAGACAATAGCAATTTTTTTTTTTTTGGAAAATTTTGAAAACTTATTTAGGGGTAAGAAACTTTACCTTAATGGAACTGTTTTCTTATCAGCATATGCAATTCTTTGGTGTAATTTTGAAATCATGCCGAATTACAACTATTTGACGGAATAATCCGTATCGTAAAGATATCACATTAGTTCCACTTTCATTTTAAGTATTAAGGTTAATAACATTCAGTAAATCACCTTTTCTATTTATCCCGTCTGATAAAATTATTACATTATTCCTTGATGTTGCTATCTTATACTTATCCGACAACTTAGGGTTTGCAGCCACAGGATCCCGGTGTTTTTTTTTCTTTCAAATCTCGGGATTTAATTTTTGTCTGAATGATAGTTTGAAATCTTTTTTCAAAGTATTGTGAATCTGGCGTTGCATTTAATGCATCTTATTTACTTTTTTTGTACTGTATACGTTTAATGTTAGTTTTCTTACGTGTTGAACCTTGAAGGGTTCGAGGCAGGTGTCTATGTTAAACCGTGAAATTCGATATGTTTTCTCTTATTTTGTTCTGTAACTTTCTCCACATCGCAAATGCGTTTAGAAAACGGACTTTTCCCCCACCCTCTGAATGTCCGATGTCGGCTAACTTGGACAGAGGCAATTAGAATTTTGGAAGATATCTAGTAGGGTTTTCAGCCCCTGGATCCCGGTGTTTTTTGCAATCCTGAAATCCCGGGATTAAATTAACTAATACCGGAATTTAATTTTTGTCTGAATTATATTTAAAAAAAATTCTAAGAATTTAATTTTTTTAAAAATTTATATTCTGTTTTTGAAGTATGTACGTAGAATTTTTTTGTGCAATTATAAGTGCTATAGGTAAACAAAAATATATGCACAGGTCTCATTTCTCGTATGGGAGAACGTCACACAGATCTAAGTGGCTCATTGCAATGCTTACACAATAATATAAGCAATATCTCGAGAATAGATTTTATCACATTTCCTTCTTCAATTAAATACCTTTAATTAATAGAGGACCTGTTTGGAAGACTTGACACCTCAAATCCCACTTCATTTCTAACAGCTCATGCTACTGGATCTTCAATTTCTAATGAGATATCACTTGAAATTGATTCCTATTCTGATTAAATAACTGGATCAATTTATACGTACAAAAACCATTAAGTGTAGCAAAATAACTAAATAAAGTTATCAAAGTAGTATATGCACCAATGCAATCTATTAGATTTGAGACACTGTCATAAAAAATTCAAAAAGAAATGTCTCTTTTTTTAAAATGGAGGGAGACGTGGTGACTACCTGAAAAGAAGATACTCCTATTTAATGACGTTAATACCTACTAGTAAAGAATCCGAACGTGCATTTTCTTCAGCAGGACAATGTATAACAAAAATAAGAAGCCGTTTCAACGATGAAACGCTGTGTTTTTACAAGCTTATTTACAGAAACGCAAGAAATGGTTTTTTTTGTATTTCTTTATGTACTATTTTTATTTGTTTTTTATAATGAATTATTTTCATTTGTTTCATTAAAATAATATTAAATCAATTTTTAATTATATTTTCAATTTTATTATGCAATTTCAACTATGCTAATTTGTAAATATTTTTAATAAATAGCTCAATCCTAATCCCGGGATTGGGCTAATGTAATCCCGAAATCTCTGGATTGAAAATTTGACACGAGATTGCAAACCCTACGATAACTTCATTTTAAGAAAAAAATATTTATGATAGTTTTTTACTAAGAACTACATCTAAAAGAAGATTTCAGGAAAAAATTGTCGCCCATATTCAATGGGGAATCAGAAATGATCATGTGATAGACATATCAATTGGAGGCAATTGAGCGAGGGTAGGAAGATGAATCGAGTTCGTAATACAAAGGGATAGGCCATTTCCTTTGGAGTTGAATAGTTTCTCTTGATGTCAACAAGGAGGATTATTTTCAATTCGGTTGAGGAATACAGCAGAGTAGTGGTTATGAAACAATAATGATTTTGTTAAATTCTGGTGTAATTCCAAAAAAAACATATCTCTGCTATAAAAGCTATATGCGTGAGAATGTTCCATTCTTTTATTTGTTTATTTTTCCTTTTTTACTCCATCTTTCAATCAAATATGTGCTCTTTGAGAAAAGCCGTTTTATTTACATTTCATTTTGCATGACTGAAAAATTCGAATGATTCTATTTTCCTCAAGTTTTCTTTGTTATGTACAATTTTTTCTTAAGTAAGTGTTTATGATTTTAAAAAAGGAATTAGTTAATTAAAGAGCAAGAAGTTCAAGTTAATTTTTTAATAGATCCCACTCTCAGTCATTCTGTAAATAAAGGTGTTTTATATGAGTTCATATCTAGTGGTTATAAATATTCAAGTTCCACAAAAGTATTTACTTGACAAATGTTTAAAACTTAATTTTAAAATGAAAAAAAAAATGCCCCAGTATAGATTTAATACATATTTGGATAATGAAAAATGCAAAAAATGCATAAATGAACAATTTTTTTTCAATTGCTACTATTAGTTCGCACTCACTCTATATTTATCTAGTTCAAATTTTAAATCGTTAATAAAATATATCTTTAAGGCACTCAATTGAGCTGAAATTTTATATAAACGATTATTTTTATGACAATACAGTAAATTTATTATAATTAATAAAAATTAATTGATTAAAACTAATCATTCAAAGAATTACAAATGCAGCCAC
This sequence comes from Trichonephila clavata, assembly GCA_019973975.1. NCBI lineage: Eukaryota > Metazoa > Arthropoda > Arachnida > Araneae > Nephilidae > Trichonephila > Trichonephila clavata. Next base: position 78,634 of record BMAO01031593.1, read on the forward strand.
GTTGGCATCATTTTTGGTGTGTCAAAACTTGAAAAGGTTTTTTCTCACATTTTAAAGCACTTATTTGAGTTGAAATTTCCTATGCACTACTGTTTTGGTTAAAAATACTTAAATTTAATTATAATTAATTAAAATTAATTGACTGAAATTAATTATTTAAAGAATCACAGATACAGTCACGTTGGGTTCATTTTTAGCGACTTGGGTTAAATCTTTAAAGGTTTTTTTTCCTATCATGTTTGAAAGCATTTAGTTGAACTGAAATTTTATATACTGGTTTGGTTTGGATGGCAATACAATACTTTAATGATAGTAAATAAAAATTAATTGCCACTTAATGTTGTGATTTTGTCATATGTATAAACATATATTAATTAATTTTAACTATTTAATAAAAAGTAACTAGCCTATCTTTTTTTTTGTTGATCTAAGTAGGAATTGACTTATTTTTTTATATTACTTGCTTAAAAAAATTACATTGAAAGTAATTATTTTTTTTAATTCATGTGTTTCGATATTTTTTTAAAAAAAAAGTATTTGATGGTTTGGTGTAGTTGTTTAAGTGAGATAACTCATACCATTTATAACTTATTTACCATCATATCATTAAAATGATTTTTTTTTAGAGTTTTAGTCATAAGAGAACATATTTATTTAAATGAAACACAGATCATATAAATTGGTCCAAGGGCTTCCTAAATAATAAAAATAAAAAGTGTTATCATTTCTTAAAATATTTAGGTGTGTAGCAATGCTTTACTGTCTATTGAAATAGTGGATCTATCTATCAAGTGCATTTATAGATTCACTCTTCAGATACCAATTACTGTATATGCATTAAATATATAAGGTGAAGCAATCAAATGGAACGACAGCCATTCAAAAGAAAAACTGTGCATTTAATAACGGTTCATCTGTTATTTTAGCTATCCTCATTTATGCTTGAAACTTGATGCAAGGTTTCATAATGAATGTAAAGGTTTCACAATTTCCTTAGATCATGCTGCTGCAGCATATTCCAGTTTTTCTTCAGGATGTATCATCAATCAGCAATGTAATTGTAACAATGCTTTGAGATGTCCTTGATAAAATGTAATGAAAATATTTTTAACAGATTTCAAGAAAAAGAATGAAATTCCTTTTAAAACTCCCTCTTCCAGTAAAATACATTTTTTTCTAGAAATATTAAAAATTTTATTTGAAAGTCTTGAGAAAGGGACTTTGACAGTTCTTTTCTGCGTCAGTGAAATAGAAGAATTTCTACACTAGCGTCATTTGTGTTGTAAAAGAGCTGACGCAAATGCATAATACATGAGTGAACGACTTATTGAAAACAAGGGAAGAAATCGATGATAAAAAATACATATTGCTTCTTCCAAAAAAATCTTTGGCAAAAATTGTAACAAAAGAAATTTTTAAATTGATATTCAAAAGAAAGTATTGCGAGAAAAAATATTTTAGTTCCTTCTCTTAAAATTTGTCTGAATAGAAATGGGATAATTATGCATTCAGTTCAAAGCTCTAGAAAATAGCACATGAAATGTTACCTTTTGCTGTCTTTGCAGTTAAGTTAGAAATACTGTTTGAATCCCAGATAAAGGCATACAAGAAATGCGCTGTATATCAAGCATTTATAATACAAACGTATTTAAGCGTTTGAATAAATTAGGAATTAAATATTCGATTCGAAACAACTATCTGTGACATACTCAATTTAGTACACTAAAATCTACATAATTTAAAAGGAAATTTAATACTAATTCAGATTAATGTCGCTGAATTAGGACCAGTGAAATTAGGATTAAGTATACTTTATGGATCCACTTTCCCTGTACAGCAGAAATTTTTAACATAATAGAAAAAACAGAACAATGTTGAAAAGTTAGGCCTAAAATTAACACTCGTGTATTTTGCCCCAGACAGTAAATTAAAATTAAAGTAGAAAATAAATATATATATATATATATATATATATATATATAGGGTGTCCAGCCTTAATGTGACCCAATAGCTAATTCCTTAACCGTTCGGTTTAGATGTGGACTTCCAATTTGAAAAATGTTTTAAAACAGGTGAATAATGTTTTTACGTGATTTTCGAACCAAAAACCCCATTTACAAAAAAATTACAAGAATTAAATTTTTATACGGTTCCCACGTCCTATCACTTATATTTAGGAAAGGATACAGTACACAAAAACAAAGTAAACACAAAAAGTTTCTTTTTTATTACGATAAAAACTGGCCGAGTTATGGAAATTTGAAAATCATATATTTTATCTTTTTTTCTCGATAATTTTCAAGAAGCTAGAAAGAGGCCGTCTCCAAAGTGAAATTAGTTGGAACTCTGACATGAAACTTTTGCTCTTGCACGTCACTTTCATGTAAATCGTTTTTAAATTTAAAAGCATACGTTAATACTACAATAATTGCGAACTTAAGAAATAAAATTTGTTCTGTGGACTTGTAAAACATAGTAAAAACAATATTTTGGACGAAGAAAACATTTCAAAAGTAGTTCCAAAAACAGACTTATATGCTGAGGTTTCAGTCTGATTTGCTGCGTTTTTGCTGATCATGACGAACGTTAAAAATCTGTTGTGTTGTCGCTTGCAATTGAATAATTCTAATATTACGAATTCTAGTACGGCAGAACGAGATGTATACAAATGAAGAACATTGCGAAATGGTACTGTTTTATGGGCAGTGTAATCGAAATAAGAAAGAGGCGGCAAAAATTTATGCCATTGAATTTACCATTTGAAAACATCCATCTTATTGTACAATTGCCCGTGCAGTTCAACGCTTGTATAAAACTGGGAGACGTATTCCCTTGTCTCGTGACTTCACCATTACTTAAGTTAATTTCGTCATTCTGATATAATAAAGCCCCTGATTCGCGATTGGCTCATCATTCCACATTATGCTATATTTTGAACGGCAAATCCTGTATTTTTCTGCTACTATTTTATAAAACAAGGTGTTTTAATCTTTTCGGTACAAGTTGTATTTCTTGAATTTAATTTTTATTGTTTGCCATAGAGCAATAAAAATTGTCAATCTAAGATGTTTACTACGATGTTTTAATATTACTATGATGTTTTTCTTTTGCTCTTTCTGTAGATAGTGAATTACTGTTCTCTAAACTCAATTTATATACGACCCCCTTTTCTAAGCAACTCGTATGCTTCAAATTTATGTAGGTATAACTCGGTCAGTTTTTATCGTAATAAAATGAAACTTTGTATGTTTACTTTGTTTTTCTGTACTGCATCTTTTCCTTGATATAAGTGATAGGATCTGGGAATCGTATAAAAATTTAATTTTTGTAATTTTTTTGTAAATGGGTTTTTTGGTTCGAAAAGTACGTAAAAACATTCTTTATCTGTTTTAAAACATTTTTTAAATTGGAAGTGCATATCTAAATCGAACGGTTTGGGAATTAGCTATTGGATCAGATTAAGGCTGGACACCCTGTATATATATATATATATATACAGGGTATATATATACAGGGTATATATATATATATATGCATACAGGTTGTTGCCAAGTTCGACCGACAAATTAAGAGGGCTGACAGCAGGCAACCTGAGGACAAAACCACTAAGGAATATTGGTTCGTGAGCCCCGTTTAATCGTTTTAGTTCGCAAAAACTGTTATGAAGGTATTAATGACAAGTGAAATGAAAGGAGGCAATATAAGTTTCAAAATATACATTTATTAGACTTAAAGGATGTTTACTAGGCGAACAATGCATCACCCTTTCAACGTCAGAAACGCAACGGCAAGAGACACGGGAATTGTTTAAAGCTGCGGCTGTGAAGTTTACAGCACGGCGGACATTTAAGACGAAGAATTGTTGGTTGTGTTAAAAAAATCGGTGTTGGTGATGTCAACTAAAACAACGAGGATCCATGACGAGAGATCCTCACTTGTAGTTCTAAGTGCCTCATATACAAGCGATTTCATTTGACCCTGAAAGAAGAAATCTATGTGGTTGAGGTCAGGGGAGCGTGGAGTCCAAGAAACAGTTAAACCACATTCAATCCACCTCACTGGATAAATAGCATGGAGGTGGTTACTTCTCATAATTGAAAAAATTTGCCAGGGCTCCATGGTACATGAACCACACTGGTTCATAGTGAATGGTACTCTCTACAGCAATTCCGGTACGTCGCGCTGCAGGAGAACAAGATATTTTGCATCATTGAAGCGTGTGGGCAGTAAATGTATATCCCGCATTCTTTTGACCACTCACTCATCTGGCCCATCGTCTTCTGGGAAGCTACTATTATCACGATTTTCACCAACTATGCGTGGTTTTCGACCCCATGATCTATTTTTAATTACAATAATAGAAATGATTAGTAACATAATAATAACATAGTATGTAATTGAAAGGATTATTCTGATTTTATAAATGATCATCATAAACACGTTATAACAGGTAATTTTAATAATGTAAAAGATAATACTCTCAGAGAAATAAAGAATAAACTTACAAGTCATTATTTAATGGTCTCTAATGATAATAATGCTATTAAAACACAAATTTCTAAAGATAGTATTAACTTCATTACAAAATTAGCAATTAAATATAGTTTTCCGATTGTGGCTTTCAAAGAGAATCTAAATGCAAAGTTTTAAGGAATTTACTGAACATTAATTATAAAACCGATAGTGATACTTAGAAAGATATTTAGCATCATATTGCAGGTCTGCAAAATAATTAAATTATAGTTCATGTTGATAAAATTCCATAAAATTATACAATTACTTACAAATGGTTTTATATTTGTATGCTTAACAAACACTTTCAAAATAACACTGCTTTTAAAAAAGCTAATACCAGCAATAGAGAAATTATTAATCGTACTTCAGATTTTTATAAAAAATAAGATATACGTATTTTAGATGTTAAATTCCCATATATATATATATATTTTCTTGACTCCAAAATTTCAAAAAATTTTACAGAATTTAAAACTATAACTAATTGCTTTTAAAACTTATACTATACATTCGGGCAAGAATCTACGCAATATTATCCAATACACTTTGGCCAATATCATTAGTTCCTTTATATTTAAAATTAGTAAAGATATTATTCAGTACATGCAAGGTAAAAATATTATATCTCCATTCTTACCTTTCATTTTGAAGATCTATTTAACTTCATTGATATCGGAGACATAATGATAAATCTCAAAAAAGCTTATGAAAATATTCTTTAAATAAATTAATAAAATATGATAAATGTCTTATTATTATTCAATTGGTATTAAATGAACTTTATATTTTTCATAATAATTCTTATTATCAACCAACTGAAGGACTGCGAGAAGGTAGACCTACAAGTAATGTTAGCTAATATTTATTTGCACTAATATAAACATTGAAAAAATTAATTACGACTCGTGTTATTTATTTGGATACATACATGACTTAATTATTTTTAGTAATATAGTAGATTTGTTCCTAGCTTTAATAATTATCCCCAATATTTGAAATTATTAAAAACTAATTATAATAATGAGTTAGAAAATTTTTTGAATCTTCAATTAAAAACATTAAGAATAATCTACTAATAAGTAATGTTTTTGATAAAAGAGACTTTCTTTTGATCTTAACAATATGAAAATGCCTTTCTGGTGTAACAACCTACACCTATTTATATTTAGAAATATTATCTTCAACTTTATGAAAAGAAACAAAGATTTAGTTACAGATAATGAATTAAAGCAGATAATTTTTTCTTCTAAAATTTGAAAAAAAAGCAAACCAAACTCCCTGATTTTTACACTAACTGCTATGTACTCGTCACCAAATGCCAAAGCCAAACGATTAAAAAGCTTTGACTGGTGTTTATAGAAGTAGAAGTTGTAAATAAACTTGGATAAAGAAAAAGAAAAACTGGCTCATATCACTGGCTATTCCGTGGGAATTTCGAAACCAATTTAGCCTCCGTTCTACGAAAAACGTGAAACCACCTTTCGTTCATTTCACACCCCTCTTAAATCTTGCCTGGGTGGTTGGTATTTTACGTCTTTTGATCTTCACCAGGCGTAAAATGTTTTGTGTTAAGTGATTTTCGTTTCGGGTTAAGAGGAAAAAATGTATGAAAATACATTGTAGTTTGTCGGCACCATTTTATTGTTTTGTGTTAACCGGTATTTCGTCTTAAGCGTTTTCGCGCGTTAAAGGAATATATATATATATATATATTATTGAACTTCATATCTATAAGTTTAGGTTATCATTGCTTTTAATACGATATTTTTATAGAGTATCAGTTTCGTTAAATCTTTACTGTTAAATTTTAAAGCTTGAACAATATTTTAAAATGATTTTTCATCGTGAATAAATTGGTATGAAATAGTAATATATGTATACGCATTTAACAAATGTCACAAAATTTTAAATATCCGAATCGAAAGTCGATGAGATAAACTATTCTCCGATAACTTAACTATCAGCCGACTGATGCTTAGGCAGGTTAATTGACATTTTATTCACTTTCACTTCCGAAGGTATTTTCTATAAAATGTCATTAACTAAAATGCAAAGCATGCTATTAATGAAAATACTTTTTAATTAATAATCACTTTCTCTTTCCTTTAAATATTTGGAAAAAAAATGTAAATTTGATTCATTACGGAATTTTTTGAGATAAATCCTCTTATTAGAAATCGCGGATATTAATCAGGTTTTCTTAAACACAGGTACTATTAGTGTTATTTATTTTAAACAATATTTCATGAAGTCTTCAGATGAATGTTTACTTAAAAACAAGTACGGGGTAACCTGTTTAGTAAATATTAACCTGGTATGCACATGCCATATAATTAACCAATGTATCTCGTTATTTTAAATTATAGACAAGAAATAAAGATAGCTATTGAATTAGCATTACACTTCTCGGACTTTCTCGACATGCCAACACCAGGAATTTAAAAGGGGAGATAGCGTGCACTCTATGCTAACGTTGGAGGTCATACGGGTTGGCAGAGTCCCCCCTCCCCCTCCTCAATAATTTTTTTTATAATTATTTTTTTGTACACGATAAAATTGTAATTCCAGTGAATAATCAAACTAAGAGAAAGTAACTAGAGGCAAAGTTACAGCAAATATGGAACGAATTGTCTCAAGATATCATAAAAAACTTGTATGCCTCAACGTCCTATCGTATCGTATTGTGCATTCACGCTAAGAAGAGTTCAACAGGGTATTAAATCCTACGTTGTTTTGACTTTTTCTCTGAAATAGATTATCCTTTTTCTTTGATTTTCCAATCATTTACTTATATGAAAGTAGTTTTTACGTATGTAAAATTTTATTTCATTTTGACGATTCCTTCTTGGTGCGCTATTTTTTTTCTTTGTCCATGAGTGCATTCCACTAACATTACAGGAATGAGATATTTGCAGGCCAAATTCCCATATTTTGTTCAAGTTACTGTATTTTTATTGTCCTTGATCGACAATTAGTATGAAGAACTCTTTCTTGCTTGTGTCTTTTTGCCTGGATACAGTGCGTTTTGCGGTATAACTTGGCTGTACATCTTTCTTGATAGTTTTTTTAGATAGGATTTATAAATTTTCCTTTTAACTAAAATATTTCATGTGTTCACTGCTTTTCTGAAACTTACTTTTGCTTTCAGGATTAATATCCATAATTTCATCAAATGTTTCCCTTTTTTGATCAGTTTTAACTTCATCGAATGTAGATTGCAGATGCTCATTCTTTTGTACTTCGTTCATTTACGTTTAAACCATATTGGGTCATACAACACTCTCTATTAAAGCCACTAAGATTTTCACAGGGAGAAAATGTATCCCGTTCATAGAAAATATTTTAGAACATTTGTGGTCAAGCAGGGAACGCAGTCACCCCAAGTACCTAAAAATTGTAAAGAACGTTTGCCACTCACAAAAAGGAGATAAGACAAATGCATTGTAGTTTCAATAAATACTATCGAATAGGAAGATACTGATAAGGTCATTGGTAACAAATAAACAGATTTCCTATGAATAAGAAATTTTGTGAGCCTGGGGTGACTTTGTGCATCGAGTGACCTATCCCGAGTTAAATCTCAGCATTACAAGAGAGCAGAATTGATGTGGACACGAGCTGACGTCTCGACTATGACATTACCAGTTCTGTGCTCGTGGCTGTAACCAGTGGACTAATCCGGACCTCAGTTTTCAGTTGAGGCACTTTCTTTAATGAGATGCATTTTCCTAAAGAATTGAAGATAAGCCCCAATGATGAGGTGGTAAATAGGCAGGATCACTTATGTAAAGGCTGGGTTAGGACGACATGATCCTCGCTTCGTCATGCGGGATCTTTGAAAGTTCTGACAATAGGTTTAAGAGAGCCTGAGAGAGTATGTTGGAGCGTCGTGGCGCCGCGTATAGTGTATGTGAGTTTCCCCTTTACGTCTCTTTAAAGCGACCCTTGAATTAGAATCCTTTCTTTTTTGGACGTAGCCGGGATTACTATTCGTGCAGTGGACTTTGAAACTGGAATTTGGCTTGGGAACTGCGATAGTCACTTATCTGTTGGCTGGAGAAAGGGAAGTCAAAGGTTGACTTGGCCTTTGCTTTGGTCTCGGTATGCTCCTGTCTTGGGTACCTTCCCGCGCCAAACTACGAGGAAAGTCATTAACTCTCTAACAAGAATTCGGTCCTTGGTGGAGATTGCCGCAGAAAATTAAAGCATTCTAATAAAATTGGTACTCTAAAAATTAACACATGATGCCAAAATTTTAACAGTTGATACTTATTAGAACAAAAACACACGGAAACCTCTAAGTAAAGCCATGTCCAAACATAGAACAACGAAAGCTCACCCCATCAGGTTATTTAATACAGTCCTCTTGTTTTGTAGGAGGTGATATCCTGCCCAAAGAATATTGCTTGTTCAGTACAATAATTCGAACCTTACAAGAATGTTCTGTTTGGAAAAAAAGGTGATCGACTGTAAATTCTATAGCTTATATCCTTAAATTCTCCCATTTATAATTTAATTTATGATTTTTCGATTTTGAACACACAAAACTAACACATCTGATGAATTTTATGAAGAGTGGATATTTCACCGTATGGATTGACCTCGAGGGCTCCGAATTACAATTTTATTCAATATGTTTAGGATTGTCTAGAAAAGACATTTCTCCCTTCGTGTCTTTCCTCTTAGAACCCCAAAAGAATGAAAAGTCCCACTTTGGAAAAATGGGCTGTGTTTCCACAAACACTGTGTTATTTACACCTTCATAAACAGTATACCAGCTCATTACAAGGCTTTTATATTAGTTGACAGTAATGAGGCACCATATTAGAGAGACTTTTCCAACGCAAATGTTTTATCTCTGATTCTGATTTCACACTTATCGATAAGACTTGCATTATAATTCACAAATAAAATCTTTTTCATATGTTATATTATTTCTGGAATTGCAATATGTCTATGTACTTAATTTCGTGGTAACACATTAAATAGTTCATCAGTTTTTCATAGATATTTTATGTTTATAATATTAATTTTGTGGACATGAGTGTATATATAAATTATTTTTATTTTTAATATTGATGTCTGAAGTAATGAAATTCGAACACTTTAATGGTTGCTGAGTGTATGTGCCTATTGTTAAACATAATATTTTACCCCCCCCCCCCGAAAAAAAATTCTATTCCTGTTTTAATTTATTTTTAAATATTTAATCATACATATATTTATTGTATACATGATTATTTTTTTTTACTTTGCGTGTGAGGCGTAGCTTTTTAAATCTGTGAACTGACAACTGCACACTATATGGTCCATACTGCATTTTTTCTCACACACAAAACAAATTTTTCATATAAAACTTTCCTTACTATTTGAATTTTCTTGATAACACAGTAAGTGAAAATTGTATTTTTATTATATTCTAAAATTAATCATATTGTTCTCGTTATAAATAAATTACCGTGACTATTTAAAGAACTATTTAAAAATTTCACATCTCTAAAATACAGTACTCCATTTTTATCATAGATTCAGTTAAATATATATAATTGCTCAATTAAATATATAGTCAGTTTTTTAATTTTTAAAAATAAAAATAAATTCCTCTTAAAATTTTTATTTTTTTCATAATCAATGAAAAATTCTAAGATAACGGATAATTTTTTCTTGATTCTTAATACCATGAGTTACAATTTTACTAACATTTTTCCTTCGACATAGAATTAATTTATTTCACTTAAGAATGAATAGTTTTGTTCCATCCTGACATTATAGCCGTTACAAGTGCTTTTCTGTATAAAGTTACCTTTATTACAACTCTTTTATTACTCTTTATTACAACATATGTCCTACCTGACCAATAGGTTCGAATAAGAGAACAAAAGTTTTTCGTAATAACATTTCTTTTTAATCTTTCTTTTTGCGAATTAATGTGAAACCTCTGCTAGTAAATATAGTGCTGCAAATATA
>BMAO01031594.1:0-23758 GCA_019973975.1 Trichonephila clavata
TAATTATAAGGTGTTTGTATATTTGACAAAAATTTTGAATTATTTGTGCTGTACCGTATATTGAAAGTAACAATAAACTAATAACTGCATGCCATGGCGAATGTAACTTATGTTTTTTTTGTTTTGTTTTTTTGTACAAAAACTTTTATTACTGTTAAATTTTACTTGAAAATAAATTATTTTTGAGTGATTAGAAAATAATTACCAAAAATAAATAAAGTTTAATTAAATTTTTTGAACGAAGTTCAAAAATATCTTTCTGTAAAATATATTTAGTTTATTTGTATTTTGAAAGATTATTACATAATTATATTGAAAGAGAGTCAATATAGAGTGGTTTATTAGTTGGCGCGTATATAACCAGCAATTCATATTACTTCATATATCTTGGGGAGAAAACATTTTTACAGTAGTATTCTCAGCAGACGCACTCGCGAGAGGTTTTTAATATAACTTCTTTTACAATGTTTGTAATAGAAAATAATTGAGTTAAATTGATAGTTTTTGATTTTTTTGTTTCATATTTACACTAAATATTTTATTAATTATGGCATAATTTGCGATAAAAAGAAGGATTTTTATTATATATATAAACAACACTTTGTGTTATCACATTTTTTTTATCGTTTTTATTTCTTTTCTCTTCTTTCTTTCTTTTTTTGCATTTGTATTATCACACTATAAGCATTTTTTATTGTGAAAGCACAAATGTTGGAAATTAGCACAATTGGGAAAATTTGAATTGAAGTTAATCAAATTGTTTCATCCGAACGAAGTCAAATAAAATATTTTTTTTTTATAAAAAAAAGTTAATGAGCTTATATTAACATCTATAAATTGTAAGGTTTTTGTAAGTAAATTTTTGAGTTCAAGAATTGAAAATAATCATTTCACAGGGGATTTTGTATTAAAAATTTGCAGGATAACTAAAAATATACTCTTTTTTCAAGCATTTTAAGATTTATTCCACAGTCATGTTTTATTTTCGCGAATTAAATTGTTCATTCTTATGTAAAGATTATTCTGATTCGGAAAAAGAAAAAGAGTTGAAAGCTCTGCGCTTTGGGTCAAAAAGTTGGGTTAAGGCTTTGAGCTTCAGGTCAAAGCATTGAAGCTTTAAGTTAAAGCATTCTGTTTCCTTAAAAGTAAAAAAAAAATCCTTATCTTTATCATTTTATATAAATGTGAAATAAGAATAGATAACAGAGATTATGAGTAAAGACTAGATATAATATCTAGGCTAGATATAATTATTCTTTAGTAACGTATGAGAAATATGCAAATTTTATAAAAAGAAGTTTTATATTGATAGATAATTGTTTAAACTTTTATTGTGAGTTTTTCGTTCTTTTCCCCCCACTCTACAATTGCAAATCTAATTTCATTTCTTACCAGAATTCTAAAATTGTAAAATGTCTACTCTCTTAACCATTTTTTCTCAGGGACAAGATTGATTGAAACTTAAAAAAGAACCTTTTGCGTTAATTTTTAAATAAATAATATTTTGTATTGGAAAATTATTTTTATAAGACTGTTTCCTTTTTTTTTTTTTTGAACATTACAAGCCGGAATTATACTCATTGGTTACTTGTTTTATTTTATTTAAAACAAATTTACAAAAACAGTTCCAAATTTTCTGTTTGTTTCTAACGTTACTTAAAAGTTAGATCATCGAAAGAAATGTCGCTTATATAATATTAAAATTTTATCAAGACATATTTATATAAAAAATGTAATATAATTTATCTTAAATATAAATATTATACCTGATTGCAAAACTGAAAAATTTATTTTTTGCAGATTGTGTCATATTATTGAAACTTCATAGAAATGGGCCACATTTAATTGAATTTAATATAAATATTAAAATATTAACACTTTAAAAATAAAAAAAAATATTTATATCATCATCCGCGCTTATTATTTTTTATTAAAACTCTCAAACGATAAGAATCGAAACTATTCCGATATCAATAGAATTATTCATATCGATACTGGATTCAAATTAAAGATATCGTTTGCGGTTTTAAAGGGAAAAAAAAGTCTTCCGCGTTGTGTATTTTTTTGCTATGAATTTATTATTTGAAAACGAATTATTAAATGAATTTTTTCCAGAAACCTATAGACATTATATTCAAATGGAATGATCTAATATTTTCAACTAATTTTTGGAGATAATCTTTTAAGTCAATGAAAAATATTACTGAGGGCAATGTTCTTCAATTGGTTGATAGAAAAAAAAAAGAATATTTGCTTTATCTCTTCTCGTTCGAATTACTGAGTAAGCGATGGTAGATTAATATTTACACAGATAGGAACAAAAGAGTTTTGTCTCTTCATCGTGTTATCGTTCTTGCAATAAAAAAATAATTTAGATATGACAATCTGAATACTAAATTTTTCAATGAGAAGGATAAAGGTTATGGAAATATTTAGATGCATTTTCTAGTCATAAAGAAATCAGTCTGAAGGATTGATTTTTATATATATATATATCTGCTGACACTCTTTATTTTCCTTATTTAAATGTAAGCGATAAGTATTTTTATTAGAAAAATTTTTAGACATATATATATATATAAATGCATATTTTAGTATAAATAATTAACTCACGATTAAAAATAACTTTTAAAGTAACTGTTATTAAAACTGTACACAACTTTTAAATAATAACTTAAAATAAAATGATTTTTTTACGTGAACTTTAAATTATGGCCCAGCATCTATTGGTTATATCAAGTAGTAAGACAGAGAAGAGTTTTCATAGAGAAATAGAAAAAAAAAATAAATAAGTGACTGTATTTCAGAGGATTTTATTTCTTAGTAATTTTTAAATTAATAATGTTAGATCTGCTTTTGGCAAAATATTTGGATTTCTTTTAGTATATTAAAACTTTTTTGTATTAACTGTGATTAGAAAATGTTTTAGAATGTTATGATGAATGTAAATGTTATATGATGAAAACAAATTGCTGCCTTAAAGGGGAATAAAATGCAAAATAAAATGTACTTTTTTCCCGAGTTTTATGCTTCCATTTTGTTAATATATATGATAAACAAATCATATGTCGGAAAATATTCTTTTTCCGGACATATTTATTTGATAAAAAAATATGTTATCAAATTCTTTTACGGCCATTTTTTATTTTGTTTTAAAATTTACATTGAATCAATTTCAAATGGTGTTTTTAATTAAGAAAAATCGAAATTTAAATGCATTATCCATTTTATTCATTTCCGCGTTAGAAAAAAAGTGACAATACAAAAAGATAAAAATAGTAAAAATAAAAAAAAATACATATATATTCAAATGAATCACAATCGGCAAAGAACTTGAAAATAGATTCATTTTGATTTTCCGCCTCTTTCTAATTTATTCTTAAATTAATTTATTCCAAAGAGAACTGATTCAATCGAAATATATCTCTATTTGGAAAAAAATTGGTGTATTATTTTAAATAAAAGAACTTTGCCAATTCTTTTTGTGTGTAAAAGACAGAGGAACAGTAGCTGTTATTTAACTTTTATTTGCATATATTTATGCCGGAATTTTTAAGCCATTTAATTACTATGAAATTTTTTTTTGTTTAGTTAAATTAAAGTTGTTTTTAACAATTTAAACTCCAGAAAAATTGTAATTCTTTTTGTTTAAATGTATATTTTTTGAAAGTTAAAATAAACTAAATTTAATTTGATAGGGTAAAATAATTTAAATTGTAATAAAGCTAGAAGTTTGAAAATGTTTTATAGAAATCCGATGGTAAAAGAAAAAATGATTTTGACAGATCTAAAAGACACAACTATGAATAACCTGTTCGCAAAAACATGTAAACATCAATATAAAAAGTGAAATTTTTAGAAATTTTTTTAAATGTAATTTAAAAACCTACTAAATTAAGTAATAAAAATGCGATGCTATAAATATTGTTTTTAGATATTAAAAAGATTAAATTTTCGATTTAAATGTTTTTAAATATTCTTTAAGGATGTCATAAATTTTATTTTTAGCATTGAATTAATAGGAATATTATTCTTAGGTGTGATATAAATATTTTAAATAACGTGTAGCTTTAACTAATCAGGTAATTTTTAAAAAAATTATCAAACAATTAAAAATAAAATAAAAAAGTTTATTATATTAATGGAGCCATTAACACTCCGATTATTAAAAAAAGTATTTACAGTATCTCTGCTGTTTAGAATTTGCTAAATTGGCGTACTCCGCCTTAACACGTTATTATATGTAAGCATTTGTTTTATACTCCTAAATTATATATCGTACACTTGCGAAAGAATGTATTTTCTTGGACTTTTGGAAGATTAATGAGTTTTTGATTATACCCTCTTGAGTTAAAGGAACGGGTTATCCCTTTGATAAGGAATTTGTGACTTAAAAAGTTCTCGTAATTTACTATATTTGGAATCACTCATCTTATTTCTATGGTACTCCAGTGACCACGGTAGGCTAGAGGTTATGATCACGAAATAATGGCCAGCGTGTTTTGAGTTCGAGCCCCGTGACGCTGAACACCCTCCTTGCAGAGGGGTTGAGGAACGTTAAATTTGTTGAGGTTCAAAGTCCTTCCATTGGCGGGTGTGGCAGTTTGGAGAGGGGATGCTCGTCACTTTACCGAGGTTCAAAATTACAAGGACCGTCACCTTGTAATTTAGTACGACGTTAATAAACCCTCACCCTATTGAACTTCAAACAACATTCCTCAAATCTAGAGTATGGAATTTTTTTTCACAACAGTAAAATACATCCGAAAAGAATTGAAACAATAATATATTACTATTTTTTAAAATTTTTTTACCAATCTTGTGCATTTTTTAAAGGTTTTAAAACTTAATAAAATGAAATTATAATGTTATCTAAAAAGTATTTGGATCGAAATTTTTTTCTCGGCATTCAATCGTATGTATTTCCATACAATAATGTATGTAATGAAGTTTAAATTGGAAAATCATGATTAGTATTTTCATAGAGGGCTTTTATTACTTTCACAAAATCAAGATGTGGTGGATAGGACCTTACATTATATGCTATGTTTTGATAAATCTATGTTTTTCAGAGTAAAATCTATATAGGATGCTCAATATTTCCCCCTACCTGCTCACCTTTTGTTTCTTATGAATTTTTAAAACTATTTTAATATGTTTAAATAAAAGTAATTAATCAAAATCACTTACATCTCTTGACCACGATTGAAAATTATTTTTACCATTGTCTTCGTGTAGCTCTGACTCATGTGTCATATCATGTAGGATTAATTTGTTTAAATATGATCTCAATTTCATTTCAATATTTACAAAATAAATAAGCCCAGGGGCTGAGTGGTAGCGTATCCCGCTTCAACGCCACTAGTCCGGGGCTCAAACTCTGGGCTGGGCAAGGTTGACTCAGCCTTTCATTCCTTCATTGGGTCGATAAATATGTACCAAACTTGCTTGAGAACTACACAATGGGAGGTTTCGTGTCAGACTGATCACTTGATCGGAACATCTGCTCATGCACCTAATTACCTAATGTCATGAAAACTGAGATGGACACAGAATGACTTGACTCTCATGGACTGTTGCGCCACTGAGTTTAGTTGAAACAAAATATAATTAAAATTTTTTTCTTTTACCATTAATCTGTCGTGATTGTTGAAAAAAAAACAGGGCTTGAAAGTATCCTATTTCTGTATGACCTCGAAAATAGAAATAGAATTGACACCTCACAAACCCAAAAAAAGCGCACCTTTACAGGGCACGTCAGAAGAAGACATGATCGTGTACGACGCAGAAGAGGAAGCGGAACCGCGGTGGGATAAAAATTATGTACAACCAACCGAGAAAAAATATTTTTTATCGGATCAGTACTGGAAAGATGAGACCTGGAGACAGGAGGGATTTTTAAACGTTCTTAACCCAACCCGTGTTGGAAAGAGTACAAAGTAATATTTTTTTCTTTTATAAAACACATTCATTTTAAGATTTTCTCTCGTTTTCTACATCTCTGAGTTGCATGAAATATTGTCTTATTTGGATTAAATTTCGCTTTTTTTCTTTAATTTGTTTTAGCTCTATAGGTTGTTTTATTGTCTGGTTTGATTTGTTGGGGGAAATCCCCCAACAAATTTTTTAGCTTTTATCATTGAAACACGTTTCTTATAAGTGGTTTTTTTAAGCTTGTACTGAAACTTGCTTGTCAATCTATTTTAGATATTTTACCATGAATTTTATTATTTTAACAATTGCTTGGCGCAGTACAGCCAGATTTGGCTCTTGCGCCAAAAAAACCCACATTCACTCACTCACTCTATATGAAGTCATTAGACAGTTTCTACTCATTTCCACAAAGTTATTTAATGATTTCATGAAGTCACTATGTAGTTTTATGAAACAACTACATAAGTTCATGAAATTACTGCATAGTTCAATAGAATTACAATATTAACTTGACGATAATCAGAAGCTGAAGAGTTACTACTAACGGGCCACAGTAGTAAGTTCCCCATGGAAATTCTAAAATTGTAATGCGGCACGAAATCTAACCGCTGTGAAGGGTCACCTTAACAAAAATGTTCGTCAACTCATATAAGAGGCCTGTCACCAAAAATCCCTATTTAACATTAGAACATCATACTTACTCTGTAAGGGCACAATAGAAAAAAAAACGTGCTATTACCTGTGTCCTTTTCTGCTGCGTGTGTGGCCTTCAAAGTTGTGGTAACTCGAACTGGCATTTTCTCTTCCGCTATTGCTTTTCTTAGTGTTTTCGATGACTTCTCAATTTATTAAGCATAGTAATGTTCGTTTCTTTTGGGAGAGTAAGATTTGTTTGTTTGTGATTTTTTTTTCTATTGATGAGTCAACCCTTCTATTGTAGGCATTATTTTACAAACCTTGAAGCGAATGAAGCGTTCGTGAATTATTTATTGCAATTTACATAATCTGATCCTGTCTAAGTTGTTTGATTCTCCTGATTAATCAAGCTGAACCTTTTTAAGAGAAAAAAGTATAGTCGCATTTTCTTTTAGCTTGTTAATAAAAGGACTCTCTCTATTTATGTTTTATAATTCTCAATTTATCTTTTAAGAGTATGGCTTTCTATAAATTGTAGAGCTCTTTAAGTGGCTCAAAATAAGGCTAAACGTTGCGAAATTTACGTAAAAGTATTATAAATATAAGGGTACTTTTTCGTTTCGCCTGCGCAAATCTCGCCAAGTTAGCGTTATTGGCGACAGCCCACAATACACACACAAAAATATTAATAAAAAATAGTTCTCATTGGTTTTTGATCCATTTTTGATGTATTATGAAAAAAGACAGTAGTGGTATCATCAACATAAGCCATTAACAGCCTCTAGACAGAGGTGAACACACTTTTGTCTACTGGTATATTACGTGCTTACGAATCCGTAGGTCGCGGGCTCTGTCCTCCGGATAAGCGTCACTTCATTGGTGACCCTAGCTGATATGAAAAAGACAACGTTCTGAACTGTCGTGGCGCCATCTACCGGCAAGAAGAGCAACCAAAAGTCATAAGACGCAGCAACTTAAGTCGTCAGACCCACTTGATGCAGCATCCAAGTGAGTCAGTTTCACTTGACGCAACACCTCCAATTAACAGTAACAACGCTCACGCTCGCCATGACAACAATATCGTTCGTTCGTCTATCCACCGACTTACTGGT
Source organism: Trichonephila clavata (assembly GCA_019973975.1). NCBI lineage: Eukaryota > Metazoa > Arthropoda > Arachnida > Araneae > Nephilidae > Trichonephila > Trichonephila clavata. Next base: position 7,683 of record BMAO01031594.1, read on the forward strand.
GGGGGAATATTGTAGCGGTATCATCTACATAAGCCAGTAACAGCTTCCGGACAGAGGTGATCACTTTTGTCTGTGGTATGTTACGTGCTTACGAATCATGTTGGTCGTGGATTCTTTCCTCCGAATAAGCGCCATTTTAAGACGTTACTGATAAGAAAAGACCACGATTTATTTTGAATATTGGTGGTAAAAGATTAAGGCGGGAATATTCCGTTTGGCATAGGTTGTAGACTTTTTGACTACTTTATCGCCTGCGCCGGCGAAACGGAAAAGTATCAATATATTTTCTTTGCAGTTTTTTTAAAACTAATGAATTTTATTTTATCAAAATTGTTAAAGCAAATCAAAATTTAAATCAGTGGTCGCCAAAAATTATGAAGCTCCTGAGCTACCGTACCGTTTTTAAATCTTATTTTAAAGCTACCACAAATTTTTTTTAAACTACAGGTAAGCCTCCTACAACGCGGTAATACGTTCCTCAAAAAAGCCGCGTTATTAGAAATCGCGTTGTAGGAGATATGAACACCACGTAAAGCAAATCACAAGTGACGTGTAGATATTAACAGAAAAAAGTGAATTGTGAAATGCGTAGTTTTACCTGATTGATTTTTTTTCGATAATTCGAGCAGTCAAGGGTTGCAGTGTTGAAAAAAAATCTACAGTGATGCCACTTTATGTAATTCTTTTATTTGAAGCGTAATAGAATATGTAACAACAAACGCGTTGTAGGAAAATTTAAACCGCGTTATGGAAAAAAATACTCAATATCTGAAACGCGTTGTAGCGAAATCGGGTTGCACAAGTACCGCGTTAAAAGAAGCTTACCTGTATCAACTTTCTTAAAAAAAATACCTTGTAGTTGTTTATTGCTTATTGAACTTACATTTCTAATAAAAATAAAATAAAGTTAAAATAAACTGTATACAATAAAAATAGCCTGAAATTGAGTTGAACATACGAAAAAAATTAAAGTGCACTAAAAATGAAAATGTAATAAATAATAAATAAAGTAATAAATAAAAATGTAATAACAGATTTTGGTACCTTTCTGTTCCATCGGTGCAAGCAATAAAGTTGCCAAAATAGTACAACCGACGCCAAGCGGAATATTCCCTCTGGTAACCTTTACCACCACATTTTCAAAACAAGCTCGATTTTTCTTATCAGTAACATCTTTTTTATACTACTTCAAAAACAGGTGAAAAACAATGAGAACTGACACTAACATTTTTTTACATGTGCTGTGTGTCCAATGAAGCCTTCTTAGCGAGATTTGTGCCGGCAAAAAGGAAAAGTACCAGATTTTTAAAAGCTTTTATTTAACTTACAATGTATGTATGTATGTATGTATGTATGTATGTATGTATGTATGTATGTATGTAATTTGTTCGGGTGGAATCTTGCAACTCAATTTTGAAGCTGATATCTTCCTCCCATGGAGCTGAAATTTAGTATACACGTTTAGTTTGGATGACAATGCATGTTTTGACCATTTATATTTCGATATTGTAATTAATTAAAAAGATATTAATTAAAAACGTTAAACTAGTTTTGGGCGCCAACTTGGATATATCTGCATTGTTGTAATAATTTTATTGATACAACAATGACAAAAGTTGGCGTCGAAAATCGGTTTTAAGCCAAACTGGAATTTCATAACGTTGAGCTATTGACTGTATTAATTAACTTTGTCTAAAAAATAATTACATTTCTACAACGTAAAAATAATCTAATTTCTACAAAATATGCAATTTTTTTACAAATTTCTATCTATTTTCTTGGATTTAAATTCAAAACAAAAAAAGTAGAGCTATTTTTCAAGTAGATTGGTACATTGTATACCTTTCTCAACGCTGCCAAGTTAAACTGAGATGGAGTATTATAGAAATTCTAACTTTAACCCCTTAACTAGTTTGCCCGTACATCTTACGGGCTACTGAAAGTTAACCACAACCGGTTTGCCCGTGCGCTGTACAGGCACCGAAATTTTTTCTTTCTATATTTTATTTGCACAGACATTCCTATAATAAGGTTATTAGTATAGTGTGTCTTTAGGAGATGCAGAGAGAGAGTTTGTCCATGGTACTGAACTACTCTTCATTCAGAATTTTGGTAGTGGTGAAGGTGAGAATTTTTCACTGAAGGCAAGAATATATATTCTTGAAAATATTGGATAAAGAACAGGGATTTACAAGGCAATGTACAATGTGTTGCCTAAGAATAAGGAAAATGGATAGATAATCCAAAGAAGTCGATATTATCTCTATCCCCATTGGAATATAAGACTTAGTGTTACACTATTCTTCATATTGTGTGTGCATATAAATATGCACACACACACATGAAATCCTATCAATCGTATGAAAAAGAGGTATGAACATGAAATTTTTTTGGTAAATAGGAAGAAAATATATTTTAAGATATATGTGAAATATTCTTCATAGTACGCAGAATGTACTTATTAAAAGCAAACATTTAAGGGTTTTTGTGTTCAAAAATTATAAAATATAAAAAAAGGTGAGTAAAATTTTAAACCGGAGATTAAAATAAAAATCTTCCATTTTTGCGCGTTCTGTTAATTATTATGCTTAGTTACATGCAGTTAAAAAACGGGCTTTTTTTAAGAAAATTTTGGTCAAAAAAATTGACCGCTTAAAAGATTAATCTATGAAGCTCAGACAAAAAATAATTAGAGAATCGGAAAGATCATTTATTTCGTCCCGATACGGTATAATGTTTTTTACAAAATAATAATATTTGTATTTCTTACGATTTTTTTTAAATAAGTCAAAATCGATGCGTTTTTATGAAAATAATGTCTAAATTGACGCGCATGATTTTTTTTAAAAATGAATCGACATTCCATAATAAAACAGCTCATGATTTGCTCTCTTAGAATCAATCATTTAAAAAATAAAATATCAAAAAAAATTTTTTACGATTTTTCAAAAAATATTCAACATTTTAATATTTAATAACTTTGCCATTTATGAAGAAAATCTCATAAAACTTTTTTTCGTGTGTAGGATAATATTACCCAAGATCTGTACGAAGATTGAAAGAATTGCTTAAAATTTACGGATTTAAGAAAAAATTGTGTTTTTCGTCTAGTACCCTTTTTGCGAGAATTCATTTAGCTCGACTTTTCGAAAATAACCGGCTAACACCCAGCAACAATGATGCGTTGAATGAGATGAACAGACTAAGAAACCTGTCCAGTGATAACTAAAAAGTAAAAAAACTTTTTTAAAATCAAGCTTTTATTTAAACGCGCTAAAAAGAATAAAATAAATTTTTCTTTAAAATTTTTTTACTATCAACTTATAACGTCATTACACAATTTATATGATATAAAAGCTTGTCGCGAGATTTACCTCTGCAGATAAACAAGTAAATTAAATAACTTGATCTGATTGATTTCAATTTCTTAAAATTTTCAAACTAAGTAAATAAGAGTGCTTTAATCTTGCGACAAGCTTTTATATCATATAAATTGTGTAATGACGTTATAAGTTGATAGTAAAAAAATTTTAAAGAAAAATTTATTTATTCTTTTTAGCGCGTTTAAATAAAAGCTTGATTTTAAAAAAGTTTTTTTACTTTTAATTTATTAAAAAAAAATATCAGCTCAGTGAAGGAATTAAGGTTAGCCAACCGTTAACACTCTCTACTGAAAATGTTCCCATGAGCTACTAGTAGCTCGCGATCGATGATTTGGCGATTATTCATTTAAACTAAAACGTATTGATTTGAAAGGAAATCCATAATTTCCTAAATTAAATAGATTTTTTCTCCTGAATTACTTGATACATAAAATTTCATATAGGGATTAAATATTGAAACTATTTTAACAATTAAAAATATAGCTTGTAGCTAATTAGTGAAGTAATTTGGTTTTTGTAATTTGTATCAAATTTATTATGATATTCTGAAGTATCCATTGTTTTCAGCACTGAGCATTGGTATTTATCTTATTCCTTTTTAATATTATATTATTAATAAATGTCTTTTCCCCCCCGAATACTTTTGTCTTAAATCAAAAATTATTACCACTGAAAAAGTAAAAAAAATGATTACCACTACTGAAAAAGTCTTCCCCCTAAAGTTCTCACTATTATCTTATTTATGAAACTTTTAGGTAATATTCTTTTTAACAACGACTCCTAAGGTTTCATTTATTTTGTTACGAACACTTTCTTCTATGATAAATAAAGTAAAGCCACGCAAGGAAACAAATACGATATAGAAAAGTAATAAATTGCCAAATGAAAACTCCATTTTTCCAAATACGCATAATAAAATATGATAAAGTAAATAACATTTATTTTGAATGAGAGATGGAGATGTTCAAATCATTTTAACCTCTCAGTGCCTGAAAAAAATTATTGTAGCGAAAAATTTTAACAAAAGGTGTATAAAATCTGAATGTGTTTATTTTTTAAAAACCTTTTTTTGTGTGTGTTGAAAAACCATTCGTATTTTCACGCTTCGATAGTTATTTCTCAGGGAAATAATCTATTTCACCGTCAAGTTCCCAGAATTGTATCTGTGTGGATTTGGAAGAAAAAAATATTGAAAGTGCCGCGTCTTTACTTTTCTTTATTTCCTTATTATTTTCAGTGTCATGAAGCAGTAAGGATTAAGTTGTATTAAAAGCGTATTTTTTCACATATAGCGTATAGCCGAATAGCAATCGTATAGAAATGAAAGAAAATTATTACCTACGTGTGAATTTATTGCATGCCTATTCATTCTTTCTAGCGTGGTCTATAGTGTTGTTCAATCTTTCACACAAAAAATATTATATAAGAGTCAATAGCTTTAAGGAATAGACATAGTTTTACTTATTTTCCAGCTTTGTGTCCACGTATTTTAAGGTTTGCGATTCTAGCATTCAAATTTTCTTTTTTGATCTTTTAATTTAAAAGAATCATATATTGAAACGTGCGATCATGTTTTTATTATCTTTAATAGCTTGGGCATATAGCCAATATATATTTTAAGCAGTGATAGATATTTACGATTCTCTTAGCATTTATTTTTGGATTTATTGTATGTAAACGTGTGACGGTTCTATACGTGCTCTTTTAACTAACAGTCCTCTTTGGGAATTTCTGGTTTTTAAAAATTATTTTATTATAAAAAGACCTCTTCAAAGAAGAAAACTTGAACCTGAAAATTAGGACTATTATATAGAGTCTAGGCCTTTAGGTTAGGGAGAGAGATAGCATAGATTGCTAGCGAATCACTGATAATTCAAACTGAATGTGAATTGTGGATATTTAATATTTGATAATTGAATTACTTAAGGTGACGATCTGTCGTTGGAGATTGAATTTAGATTAAATAGCTAAGAAGTCAGAGCTATTGAATTAAGTAAGTGTATTAGACACATTAAAGTCTTCTCATATCTCGCGTACCTCATTAATTGTCTTCATATTTATTAATTGGGTGCATCTCTTATCCTTGATAGATTGAATTTGAGTTGTGGTTAATATTGTGAATAAATTGAAGTTTTATTGATCATGGCTAGTTTTCCTTCCTATTTTCCTCACCTTTCGGTGCTCAGGCAAGATCATTATAATCGTTGCTTTAGAGCAGTGTTCCTCGACATTTTTATCGCTCAACGTTTTTACAACGGCCAACTGATGGGTGGGGGGAGCGTTGGCTGCTTAAATTTGACATTGTTTTGATTTAATAATTTTAATTTGATTGTATTTAAGCATGTTTCCAGAATAAAATACAGTTACACCAAAAAATTAACATAAAGTGGTTTCCATAAAAAAGTTGCGTTAACCCGAGAGAAATACTCCACAATAAATAAAACAGAAATAATTTAATGTTCCTTGTGCGACCAGGTACTATCTGATCCACGTACCATTACCAGTCCGTGGCCCGGGTGTTGGGGGACTACTGCTTTAGAGTACCATTTGCATAGTATTGCAATGACAGCATAATTTCCATTTGTAAGATACTTTTACAAAAAAATGAAATATAAAACAAAATAACAATGCTTGTAAGAATTTTGTATGTTTTTCATAGTTATGCTTACCTAATTCTTTTAAATCTAAAGGTTAGTGTGAATATTCTTATAAAAATTCTTAGTACTTTTCATTTCAAAATTCAGTCGAAAAATACTGAGATATCATCTATTATTCTTATGTTATTTCATCAGGTAATAAATCATTTACAAGCAATTACACATATATAAATTTAAGTCATTTAAATAGAAATTTATGGATAGAATAGTTATGATTCATAAATTTGGCCTCGAATGTTCAACAGCTATGCGCTTAACTAATCTGTTGTGTCCGGAACAGTGGCGTAACGTAGAATAAAAGTGCCCGTCCCTGCAAAATCAGGTTTTGGGCCTTACTTGGCGTCTGTCAGGTTTTGGGTCCAGTATAATCCTCCCCCCCCTCCCGATTCGGGGTTTTTGGGGTTTTACGATACGCTCCTGGTTCGGAACGCTTTCATTTATGTCGTTGCAGCTGCCAAACATCTCTTCTCACAACCTTTCTCTCATCAGATGCGAAGTATATATGGGCTTTTGATTATTACCATGAAAACACATTTGAAGAATGTGGTGACGATCAAAATTCATTGTTATTGGTATTTACTGAAGGGTCGGATATTATGTGCAATAAGACGATGGGTCACCACTTTTCAGATAAGCAGAATAAAAATGATCATAAGCATTATGGGCGACCGTTGCTCGTTGATGACATCTTCATATAACAGTTATGACAATGTAATTTGGAGAACCTTTTCCTGAACCTGTAGAAATGCCTCCCGAGTTTTTACTTTCCCAATAACAAAGACGTAATCCCAAGCGGCTACCTTCTACGACACAGGAATACGAAAATTGATCCATGATAGGATCGTGTATCCGATCATTTTTATGTTGAGAAATAACTGAAAGATTGCTTATCTTTTCCAATAAATTGATGTTTTTTCAAACAGCTATGCTTTGTTTCTGTTTACGGTCCTTTGAGCAATTTGCTTTCTGAATGTCTCTCGTTTATTAAATTGCTATCCAGATATCAAATGCTCAAAATATTATAGTTTTATCCCTAAATGTTTTCCATTGGCATGGACAAATTCATCCCATTCTATGATTCAAATACTTAAGCTATATATGCCTTATAAATGTGTCTTGTCTCCTTATTTGGGTTTATTAATCTTTGATTTGTATTCATCTAAATGTGCACGATAGCAAATACGCTTAGAGCACATAGTAGTTGCTTGTTTTCTCAGTAGAATACATTTTGAAGTCAGGTTAATTATGCATGCAAACATCTCGCATCCAAAAGGATGAATGAATAGCTTATTTTAAAGGCTACTCGATATGCGAAAAATACCATTTGCTCGTAAGAAATTTTAAAATTTTTTGTTTATTCTTGTGTAATATTTGTTTTAACTTGACTTTAAGAGTAATGAAAAAATAAAATTTTGTGGTTTTGCGTTTATTTTTGACAGAAAATATGCAAGAGAGAAAATGTTAAGAGAACGTTCCAAACTTTGTATTTTATATGTTATAAATATGCATAAGAGCTCTTTTGTTTGAGGTACATTAAAGCACTGGAGTATATCTGAGAATTTTTATAAACTCTTTTAAATTTTACTGATAGAAAAACTGAGCAGTGAAATTTAAACATGAAAGTTTGTTTACACTTTATCTTATTAGTGTTTCCTCATCTGAGTTAAACTGTAAAAACTTTTTTTTTGCTAAACTTGTTATTGTTGGAGTGATGATTAGAATTTCGTTTAGCTCGGAATTGGGGGTGAAATGCAAAAAACCTTATGTATGCTTTGGTTACTAAAACTAAAAAAAAAAAAAAGAAAGTAATATTTATAACTTTAGTAGGCTTTTCTCTAAACCCTTATGACATTTAAAATTATGTTTTGGAAAGTTTTCGTATTCGATTCTAATATTAACATATCTGAAAATCGATATTTCTAATAAGCCATCCTCCATTTTTTCTTCTTCCTTTTTTTTTTTTTTTTTTTCCATTTAAGAAAAAAAAAAACTTGTTATCTATATTTTATGTGTGTTTTTTTACTACTTTTTCAATGTTTTCTTTAAATTTTTTTCTTCTTCTTCTTTTAAACATAAAGATGCTTTTAAATATGTCATGAAAATTTATGTCCTTTTACAAATCCACCTACATAATTTTTATAAAAGTGTCAAATAGCTCCTTTGTTTTCCTTTATGTAGCTTGTCAGACGGGAATTGTGAATTTTCCCCCATTAATTTTAATCACATTATTTTGTTGCTTTTAAGGTTTCATAGTACCTATTAGTGTTTTTGATACATGTATGTTTTCTTTTAAAGTATGTTATTTTGCACGTTTTAAGTATATTGAACTTGATGTTATATAATATATATTTATATATATATATATATATATCTTTATACACACACTGCTGACCAACGTAAATGGAACACCAAGAAAGACAAGAGATTGCACAACAAAATTTATTTTGTAGATAACATGTTGACCAAGTATCAAAGGATTAAATTTATAGACTTCTGTGAAGTGTGGTTCCTTCCAGAATCAGTGGCCAGAGTAGCCGCCATTCTTGGAGATCACCGCTGCCACACGCCTCGGCATTGATTCAAAGAGATTTTGGATGTGTTCTTGGGGTACAGCCGACCAAGCAGCTTCCTCACGTTGCCAAGTTGATCTCGTGGGCAGCTGGGGTGTAATCTGGGTCAATCGTTGAGCAACCATGTACCACATGTTTTCTATCGGTGAAAGATCCGGAGAGCGAGCTGGTCAGGGAAGCAATTCAATCTGGTGATTGACGAAGAACCTTTGGACAATGCGTGCCACGTGTGGTCGCGTATTATCCTGTTGAAATATGGCTGTGGCCAAGCCCTGAAGGTAAGGAAGGACAACTGGCTCCAACACCTCGGATATGTAGCGCTGGCTGTTTAAATTACCGGCAATGCGTGCTAGAGGAGTGCGAGAGTGATATCCAATACCGCACCATACCATAATACCCGGTGCAGGACCAGTGTGGCGGTGCATAACGCAGCTGTTCAGCATCCTCTCTCCACGGTGTCTCCAGACTCGAATCCGACCATCGTGGTGTTGCAGACAGATGCGTGACTCGTCAGTAAAGACAACTTCATTCCATTCTGCCGCCCACATCCTTCTTTCATCGCACCATTGGCGGCGGAGACGTCTGTGGTTCTGCGTCAAGGGTAGACCAAGCAATGGACGTCTTGCGGAAAGACCACTCTGCTGTAAATGGCTTCGAATGGTACGCGCAGACACTGAATGATGCGTTGCAGACTCAATGTGCTGTGCTATGATTCGTGATGTGGCTGAGCGAGCCGCCACTGCCATGCGCACAATTTGCCTGTCCTCACGGGAAGTGGTGCACTGAGGTGGATGCGATCGACCCCGTCGGTCCATCGTACCTCCTGCATCCAACGGTCACATATCCGGATTACAGTTGTTTGGTTTCGTCCAACTCGACTACCGATTTCCCTGAAAGATAATCCACAATCTCGGTAGGCCACTATCCTTCCTCTGTCGAACTCGGATACTTGATCAAAAGCTGATTGCTGTTTTCCACGAGACATAACTGACCGTTTTTTGAAAAAACCATAAGAAAAACACAATTGCCGAACTTGAAATCGTCGAAATCTCCAAGCCTTAAATAGCGCTTTGAGGAGGCGCCACAGGCGTGCGTGATGTGTGTCTGCGCTGAAATTCTAATCATTTGCATATCTCACCTCCGCTAATGCATGTTGTAAATTTCATGTTATTTGCGTGCTTACTTCAGGGTGTTGCATTTATGGTGGCCAGCAGTGTATATGTTACCGGCAAAGTATGAAATGCGGGCATTCTATAGAATGCCTAGGCATTCTATACAATGCCGGACGTTTTTAGGCAAAGTATGAAATAAGAGATTTATTACATACTTTGCCTAGGCATTGTATAGAATGCCTAGGCATTCTATAGAATGCCTAAATCTGTTTAGGCAAAGTATGAAAAAAGGTCATGATAAGGATATTATATCAATGACTTACATTCCTAGATGTACAAATGTTATTCTGACAAAATGAGTTTGCTATTGAAAAAAAATTATTGCTAAATTGTTATTTCGCATATACTTACTTGTATTCGAATTCCTTCAGAAGTTCTAAGTTGATAGAAACCATCCTATTTCCCACTCATTATAATTGCCAATATATTGGCATTCGGGAAAAAAATCAAATTTTTTACTACAATACTTTTTTTAAAAATAATTTTCTGTTTTTTTTTGGCAAGGTTCACAAAGGTGGATGTACAAGTTCAATATCATAACATGTAACATTTTTGTATTTGGTTGAAAGTTCTTTCAGAATTCTATCACATCCCCAGAATTCGGAATTTAATTTTGCTCTTGGCAAATTAGAACAAGTTCAGAGCTCAGGTACCTCCCTCTGGGATGGAAACTGGGTGTCAAAATTACCGGCGGCAATCGGTATCGCCTACATGGTGCCACACTAAAAAGGGATAGCAGCCCCTGGGGAATGTATTAGGTCTGAAATGGTAAAAATACCAATCTGTAGCTCCATTGGGGGAAAAAAACCATGACGTAATACTGTATAACAGTTCTACCCAACATTTTTATCTTCAGGACCGGTCAGCGTTTGATAATTTTACGGTGCCCCACTGAGGGTGTGACGTTGATTATTTATATTTTAAATTGTTTTGATTTTATAATTTGTAGTAGAACGTCGTTTTTTCGAATCAATTGGGACCGGACACCGTTCGGATAACCGAAAGCGATCCATGCAGTATATGAAACCGGAAACTATACGAATATTGAAAATCAAACAATTGAAAAATTTACAAATTTGTTGATCAGTGCAAAGTGCCTCTGAAAATTGTACCGCGTGCCACATGTGACATAGATTGCCGACCCTGCTGTAGATCGTGACACCTTCTCCAACACTATAGCTTGCTTCTCCATTTTCAGGCAGCACAAGAAAAAACCAATTTTTTGTTGAACAAGTTTAAGTAAAATTGAGCATTTTGACATTTCCGAACAAACAGCAATGTACAACTAACAAATTCTGAGCCTGAGACACGTTTTAAAAGTTTTATGTCTTGCCAAATGACAATATTCAAAACGAATCTGAGATGTATTTCATACTTTGCCGGTTTCTCATTAGGCATTCTATAGAATGCCTAGGCAATGTGTGAAATAGGAATCATTTCATACATTGCCGGCTAGATTTAGGCATTGTATAGAATGCCTAGGCATTCTATAGAATGCCCGATTTCATACTTTGCCGGTAACATATATACGAAAATGTTCATAAATTTATTTATAAAATATTTTGCATCTTCTTCTTACGGAAAGGAATAAATTTTACATTATGTACGATTTCTAGTATTTTTGTTCTATTCCCCTGCCTTTCTCAGGAAATATAATTTGTTTTGTCATTAAATCTTATGGGAATGTTTCATAATGAGAATAGAATCTCATGCCCTTACACAGGTAAGCCAATTGAACTATTTTTTTATACTTGACGAAATAAGAAAAACGTGTTTTTTTCCTGACCTATTCTATTTATTTTTCATAAATTACTTTCCATTTATGTAAAACTTATTTTTCGACCATGCTTTTAATTTCACAAAACTGTTTACATAAATAATAAATTCTACGCTAATTCACATAAATTTTTGGCTACTGTATTTTATATTTACCTCATATGTGAGTTATATATACGATATTTAAAATTAAACTGTTGAAAGTATCGCAGTTAAATTTAATCACAGAATTAATTCCTTATACTTAACGCGAATTTAACTAAAAAATATAACTCATGTATTATTGCAATAATGGTCAAAGTTCGGCCAAGTTGGCAGCACCAATTTCGCATGCATCGTATGCTCTGAATTGGCAATCATATGCTTCGTTTCATAAAATGTCGCCAATAGGTTGCGATAATACGTAAGTACCAAAAATACAACTTACTTTGTGGAGTATGGAACGAGATTGATTAATCCATGTAATATCCTTGTATAAAGTAATAAGATTAATTGTGTCCTCTTTATGATGAGACAAAAGGAAAACTTTCATGAAATCTTTCTACTGAACCCCCAATGTGGATTGGCACAACTTCTTACCATACTGATATATGCTTGCTTCCCTTTATAACTTGGCATTTCGTATTTCTTTCTTAAGAATAGTTCAGTTCCAAAATTCTGTCAAGTTTTTAATCCATCATAATCTTAAACTTTTATCTTTTTTTATTTGATCACTTGAACATACTTCCTTCAGATCATTTTACATTTTAATTGCACTCTTGCAATTATAATTTGTATTTTGGTTGCATTTTTTTTATCTCGGTGGCTCGTAAAGGGATTATATCTATATGAAAGAACATTCATACTTTTGTTACAAAGTTATTTCTGCCTTTATAGTTTACTCTACGGACTTTGAACGTGCTTGACGAATCGTGATGATGAATTATGTTTTCAAAAGGTCCTTAATTGTAAACTTCGTTTTAAAAGACTGTCACATGGAAAGTGTAATACTGATTATTAATTTAAAGTGCGTTTCAAAGCCTTTTTTAAAGGACAATTTAACTTGCTACTCATGCAAAAATATTATCTCATAAATATAAGTGTTTGGTGAAGTTACATACATTCAGCATTACCTAAAAATCTCCAAAAAATATCAGCATCTAACAAATCACTCCTCAAATATACACGGATGTTCATAACTCCCTTGTTTGATTGTAATATTTATTAAGTTCAATTAATTATGAAGTATGTGAACAGAGAAGCAAAACAGAACAAAGTACAATTTTTAAAAAGTGGAGATTTTCAAAACTGGTCTGTATTAAATAATTAAAATAATGGGCGAATTTTGAAATAATAAAATTTGAACTAGTAACAAGGAATAAAACTTATTTCACATAAAGTTAAAATGTTTGAAGGGGAAAAGCTTAAGGATTTACATTGTATTATATATATATATATTTATTATGACAAAATAAATAGTACTCTAGTGCTGCCACGAAATTCAAATTTGAAATATAGGTAAAATCATATGTAAGGGACTATAAATATATAAAAATTTCCGGTTTCTACTCTAGTATAAAGTGAGCAAAAAACTTGCTATGTAAAAATTTAAATTTTTTAATGATGCAAATTAAAATTTATTGTGGTAAGAGGGACAGGAAAGTGTTCAAGAGAGAGTTATCAATTGATAATGTTTCAGAATTAAAACTCTATCCTTCATAATAAATTTAGTATAATGTTAAATAAAAAAAAATAAGAATTTTAAATTATGCTCATTTGCTGTATAGCACACTTCAGTTTTTAATACCTTCGAATCCCTAATATTTGCCGAATCTTAAGTCTCAGGGCCTACTTCAAGAAATATTAATCAGATTCGAATCTGACTTAAAGTACCGAAATACTTAGAAATCGATTTAAATGTCAATCGCTAATGATAAGGATGGCATTCGTTCCTGTGAAACTCTTCACTTGGCATCTTCATGTATTTGTAAATATTTGCAAAATTTTGGAGAAATACTGCTGTTGAGAAATGAAAGATAATTTATTGTTAAAAATATCGCAAGAGTGAGAGAGAGAGAGAGCGCGATTTACTTCTATATCTTATGTAATATTTTGGTATTTCAAATATCATATATATTTTTAAATGAAAAATGCTGATAGAGCATCAAGATAATTCCTGTATTAAATTTTTTAAAAATAAGATAATCTGTGTATGATTAAATATTTATAAACTTGAATGTAAAAAACTTTACTTAAAGATAAAATATTTTCTGTAGATTCATTCCGCAAAAATATCAAATCCGTCTCAAGGAATGTTACGAAGGAAACAAAGTTAAACTTTTTGTTATTCCTTTAAGCATGGCAGTGTAAAATTAGAGTCTTATTATTATTTCTTAAAAAAACGCTTGATTTATTATTATTATTTTTATGTTTTTCTATTTTGAATCAATGTCTCGATAATCAATCAATATTCTCGAGATAAAATGTACTTAAAATTTAATAGTTTTTTTTAGTTACTTTGAGCACAAGTGGATACAGTTTTTGGTAATGTGGACTCTCATACTTGGAAAATACAGTAGTTGTTGAAATATTTTTAGGGAAGGATTAATTTTATCTTATTATCGATTTTTTAAAGTTATAATTATATAGTTATAAATATTTGCTAAAAAGTACGTTTCCTATTACTGTGCGATAACTGTCTTTGCAATTGTTTTGCGAAATAGATTTCGTAAAAAGTAATAATTTCACTGAGTACGAATTTGGAATTGTGTTTGTCGCTATGGCTGTCTGATCTGCAATTGAAATCATAAAGGCTGTATTGGAAGAAATATATGCAGTATTAAGAATATATGCTCAAAGGAAACTGATTTTGAGGAATGTGAATTATCGAAAAAAATTTGCTGAGAGTAAATGAAATTGATTCAAAGGAAATATGCAACCACGAGCAACATTAAACTATTAATTTTTCATGGAAAAAAATTGCTAACGACTATGAATAGGATAAAAACGTGAACATGATGATCAGCTAAAAAAAACTCGATATTCAAAAATGCATCGTTCCAACTTAAATGTTAAAAAATACCCTTTAAGTAGCTAGAAGTGTTCATTCAGCATATTGCATAGTTCCCCTCTATTTATCGTAGTTTTTTTTTTTACAAAACACTGTCTCAAAATAAAACTTTTTAAAACGTAAATGTAACTTTGATGTAAATCTTTACGCAATTCACTTTTCAAAAACATATTCTGTATTAAAAGGTAATATTTATGTCAAAAATAACGAATCTTTTTTGTTATTGTCAATGTTTCTCTCAATAAATAAAATATTTTGACATTGTGTATATGTATGGATTCTAAATCTACTATTATTTATTTTAAACTTAATTTTTTGGCAAATGAATTTTTATTTAAACTAGAGTTTTCTGCTAAATATTTTAATTAAATTTAAATACTTTTCACCATTTTTTATCGTTTAGAGGTAAAAGATTAAAACGCATTGTGTTAAATTCTTAATTATTTTCCTGAAGCTTAAAATTATGAACTTTAAATTATGTTTTGCCCGTAGAAGTTTAAAACTAAACAAAAAATTTCTTTCCTTTCGCACGAGAGAAAATTACATAACATTTCGAAATGTTCTAGACAATTTATTTGAAATCGCATTTGAAGGAAAAGAAATTACCACACCACAGCGTAGTAAAAAATGTAGCAGGAAAAAGCATTTAAATGTGGACTGTCATATCTCACGTCGGTTTTTATCAAAGCCGTCTCCATTTCTCCAGGAGCTTTTCACAACTTTGTAAAACTCCATAAACTATGAAGTGGATGACATTTTCCAAGATGATAAGAAAAAGTTCAAAGACTCACCTTGGTGAAGCCAACAATGACGCTGTTGAAGATTACGGTAATTCACCGGCCGAAGGTGAATATATATTTTCCTCAAACAAGCAATGTAATAAAAATGTCGTGTGAATGATATTGTTTCGAAAGTGTAACATTATTATTCAATATCTAGTCACAATTGCTAATATTTTTGCAATGTCTAGTCTAGTGAATATATAGACACGTAAGATTACGGTTTGTAAATGCGAACTATTGCAAAATGATTTTCTTTTTGAAATTTCCCTCTTTTCTTGACTGAAATAATGAATCACAACTTAAGGTAATATTCGTACTTATATAAAAGGTACTGAAATTAATTAATTAATTTTTTTTGCCGGTCACGTTTGAGAGTTGTCAAGAAATTTCATATAAGTGTTCCATGTGTTAAAAGACACATCGCGGAAAGAGCATTTTAAAAAATTTCTAATGGGGCTGCGGATTTGTGTTTACCATTGTAGGCCTAGTACATTACCCAAAAACTGGTATCTCTTTTTAGTGCTGCACCATATAGGTGGAATACCAATCACTGCAAGTAATTTTGATGCCTAGTTTGACGGAGAGAGTATTTATTGGTGCTTATATGAAAGAAAATACTCTTTTGTAATGGTGCCTACTGTACTCTCTTATCAATTCTGAAGAAATCATTGTCAATATTTTTTGATG
>BMAO01031595.1:0-16704 GCA_019973975.1 Trichonephila clavata
GGTGTTGGCCACGGTAGCCGAGTGGTCTAGGCATCGGATCGTTGTTGCATGTCATGAGCTCGATCCCAGTACCACTGAAGACTCCGTGTAGGGGAGTGATGCACGTTAAATCTGCCGAGAGCTCAAATGTCATCCCGTTGGTGTGGTGCGGTAGTTAGGAGAGGGGGTGCCAGCTCAGGTGTCGTCCGCGTCACTTGATCATGGTTCAAAATTACGCGGACCGTCTCCAAAAGCCCTCGTGTAGCTAAACAGTGGGACGTTAATATTCACTCACTCACCCAAAAGTAGGTTAACAGTTAAACTTGCAGTTAGAATACTGCTAATCTACATTTAATTGTGTATGATTAAATGAAAAAAATTAGAGGCTTTTCAACTCCTTCTCAGATTTAAAAGGCCAATATTTGTACGTTAATCTGTCAAAGTGGGTGTGGCAGAGCAGCTGATTATTTTTTAAAAGTAATTTTGACATTTTTCAAATTCAATAAATAGCAAATATGTTATATCACAGGAAAGGTCATGAATTGCAAAATTTAAAAATATCAAATTTGATAATCTGAAGATTTACCCTTAAGCTAATCACCGAGCTCGCCGAGTTTCTGGATTTTCATTTCAACGTTGCTCATGTGAATTTGGGTCACATTTATTGAAATAACAATTTGATAGCCTCTCGACTCACAGAGGTATTATGAGTATGTACCTGCTTGAGTTGTTTTTTTTTTATTGCAGAAGTGAATATTTTCTTCACAAAGTCAATTCTATGGATTTGTTTTCTATTTTCTGCTTTTATTTCAGTTTTCTGATTATTATCTTTCTCTTTTAATTCAGCCGAATTTTAAACAAACTATGTTATAATAACTGTCGTGACATCTCTTGAGCAGATTAATAAGGATACATGAATATATGTAACACGAACACGAAAAACCGCTCACATCGCAGGACACGGCCATCTACTCTATATGCGCTACATTGCCTTCAGTCAGGGGGAACCAAACCTCTTATTGAAACTTGTTCTGCTCCAAGAAAACACATTTTCTGCTTGCTGTATAAAATATATGAATAGAGGATCTTTCTCTTAACAACAAATATCATCAATAAGATTTAATAATCACTTGGATTCATTTTTTTTATTTCCTCGTATCTTACATATACATCTATGTCAGTTGCCAAAACATTTCTTCATCCACAGTATATATCCAGTACCATAAAATCCCTTTATTGTTTTGAGGAGTGTAATTTGATATGGTGCAACCTATTCTATGTTTATTTTTTTTAAGGAAAGTAACTTGTTGGATGTTTAATTTTTCCGTAAGCTGTTTTTGTCTGAAAAATAATTCTGAGATCCCCATATTTTACACGCGATTACTCTAATTTTGTTTTCATTGTATTTATACAATTCAATTAGACCTTTTTCGCTTTTTGGCATAGTAGTTGAAAATTTGAAATTATACTACAATTATCTGCACGCCGTTTTGACGAAAACATGAATCGTACACCTACATTTATATGCCGCCTCACGCGTGATCACTTCGGGATTACCACGGCTTATGCATACTGCATACCTTTTTTTGCAACCACTTCCATCTAACTCAGTGATTTATTCAACATATGTAAATCACATTTATTAATTTTTACTTAAGTTAAAGAAATTTACAGCATTTACTGTGTATCTATAAATGTATGGAACAATCTAGCAAAAATACACAAAATCATAAATGTCATCGTATAGCACAATACAAATCCTCTACAGTATATGACGTAAAATGTGTGACGGGGCTATCAGCGAGAATTCATCACTAATCCTCTTGGGAAACTTTGGGGCCAGCATTTTTACTATTTTACAGCCTCTTCGGGAAAAACACGATATAGTTATATGCTAATTAGTTCAACTATATAAAGTCTAGATTTCGTAAATGTAAGAGAGAAGGAGTTACCAAGCTGCATGTAAGTATCGTCGGTGAATTACTTTAACGAACTTAGCGCGCATTTGATAGTGATAAATTATTAAAGTAAAGTATTAGTTTAATCATTGAAGGAAATAAATTCAGTACCGACCTGAGGTTAGCAAGAGTTCGTCTCCTTGTCCATTCTGATAGCTGAGATTACTTAGACGGGAATATTAGATTACGATTAGATTAAAATATTACGTATTAGATTTGAGTATTAGAATTGAGTATTAGGATTAATCGAGGTATTAGGGAATCACTCCAAGGTTTCCACTTATAATTAAACTTGTGATTTTTTTATGTGTTGTCAGTCCTGAATAAATAATTGTTACTATGGCTTTTGTTGGTGATGATATGTTTCCTCCAACACTTATAAACGCGTCGGGCAGTGTGAGCTCGGTCCAAAATAGGACTGAGTCACGACAAATGGCCACCTGCCTTCTCTAAAATAAAATGCGTGGCTTACGTAGATCCCTGGAAGAATTGTGAGAGAGGTATTTCAAACTGTTTTTCTTCCAGTGTTTGTTAGTTTATTCTTAAGTTGGTGTTATTCTACTGATAAATAATTTATTGTGAGCTACAAGTTCGGTCTATCCTGGGGAAGAGAACAGGTAAATTAAATTAAAAGAAAAGTAGAACTCGATAAGAAAGCCTCAGTCTAGGCGCAAAGTAAGATTGACAATAGAAGTCATAAAATCATGTTTTTGAATGGTAGACAGCAATATACATACTTTGTGAAAACTGTCACAGTTTCCGAATACTTCCACATCGCATCGGTAAGTAATTTTGATGGCTCTGATCCTGCTTAGAAACCGATGCTTAGACCTCAGTTTCTAACAATTCCAATATTGAATTATCTGGATTACTTTCAAATAATCAACTTAATCAGGTTAGGCTTCAACCTTTACTTAAATTATCTTGTGTTTTTTTCCAGCACTCTTAGGATATTTTGTTTAGATTCGCTTCCAAAATTATCTCGACCTTTCATTAATCGTGATTCTAATATTAATTCTTTCAATAGTTATTTTTACTGTAATTCTAAATCGTAAGCATTTCATTCAAAGTTTTACTGACTTTCAACTCTTATTATACATTTTAATTCTAGTCAGCAGTTTGTTTCTTGTGTGTTTCGTTGATTTACTGGTAATGATTTGTTGTACTTTAGTCATATATTTCACTAGTTGGATTTTTATCTGCCAACTTGGACAAAACAGGAATCCTATTAATTATTCCGGTTTGAACATTATATATGGATATTTTTCAGAGGTGATCTTTGCATTATTAATTTTTTTAAACACTATGAAAAGTAATCCATTGTCATTTATTTCAAACGCTTCGGGTTGTATTTTCGACTTTTCAATGGCTTCCTTCGCAGATAGTGAATTGAGAGTATAAAACCAGATGAGTTTCTTAAGCACATTTAAGTCAGTGAAAATATGTTAATGATATTTGTGGACGTAAATTGTCCAATGAAGTCTATATTGGGATCGTTAAAATAAATGTTTTCCCTTTGTTATTGGGCTCAAATCCCCTTCCTCTTTAACAAGCGTTTTATAATTGAAATGACACATTCTTGATTTTTTTGTTTGGTTGTCAAAAAAACTTGATTACTACAAAATACTTTTTTACCTGAGTTCAGACATCGGTCTTATTCAGACATTTAATTTATTAATAATATCAACGGCAATAAAAACTTTGTAATACAGTTTTTAAGAGTATTTGTAACAATTTTAAAAGTTATTTTATTAAAACTAATTTTTAAGTAGAATGAAGAACAATCGGAGAAAAATTTAATTTCCAATTTCCGGTGGTGAGATATTGTTTTAAGATGATTTTGGCAACCCATTATTAGTACTCCTAATCTATTTTCTCACAATTTCTTTATAATGTTTGTAAGTTCAATGATCTATTTTCATATATACACACACACACACACACACACACACACATATATATATATACGAAGTCTTTAAATGAAGTAATGACAACATAGGTACAGACCGAATTTTAAAGAATTCACACAAGCACAATAACGTTAAATTCCTTGTATATAATGATAGTGAAAATTTACCAAATGTCAAGAAGTCGTTGGAAACCGTTATCAAAATGCTAAATTGTTGATGTGAGCGATGGGGTGCTCTAATGTGCGGTGAAAATATAAAACGTTATGAAATCGGTGTCCTCAGAGCGGTTTCTTCAACTTCGGAAGCATATCGAAGTCTTTTAAGAATTCATCTCATCTAGATAGAGAGCATGTTTCAAGGTTTCCGACTGCCACTGCCGCAAACGGAGTGCGACTTTATTTGAGACATGACAAAGATCGTTGCCTTGCAACACGATAGGGAGATAGTTTTGCAAGAAACATGGACGTTTGCACTGCATAGCCAGACACAGGCGGTTCAGTAAAAATCGGCAATACTCATCAGCGTTAATAGTTTGTCCTCCAGGCACAGCATGAGTAGAATCATTCTCTCCCAGTCATATGCCACAAACAGCATAACCTGTTCCTGTAGAAATTTCTGTGAGCATGGCGAATTTCTGTGACGTCATTCATTTAATTCACTCTTTAATTAGAGCTCAAAGACTCATGCCCTCGTCTCATCAATACACTACAGAAATGCTCCTCCTTCATTGCGGTATCTCTCCAAGTTGATGCCAGTCAGTACACACCAAGGCCATTTCTGCACCGGTGAATAGAGCAAGCAGTAATTTTCCTTGTGTTAAGACATTTCTTCATTATGGGCCACACCATTTGATGACAGAATCCAACCAGTAAATCGACGGTGTATGCCAAGCAAGCCACTCAGGTTGTCAATATGACCTTAAGAAATGGAGGGCTGATGCTTGCATTGCAAATTGGCAGGCTAATTTCGACACAAACGAAACACTTTAACCAATCGTGCAACCATCTTACATGGTAATGTTTCTTTACCATAGGTTTCCAGTGATCCTCGATAACATTATGTTGCATTTTTTCACGCGTAACCACAATTTTAGGACGCGACCACTGATCATATTTTGAAAACAGGCTTTCAGCGATGAATAAGACTCATCACTTAAATTCCACACATTAGTTACCCTTCTTACTAGATCGAATATTTTTTTGCACTCTACACATCGATAACAGCGCAACTCTAGCGCTCCTATAAACTATTTGCACATGTCCACTCTTGCGCGAGTATCTAAGTCATGTTGCTACTATTTAATTTGCAGCCCTCGTATTAAAGATTTAATTTTTCTACCTAGAATGAACACTTTTTTTAAAAAAGAATATATATAAACAAGTCTTAAATTGGTAATTAATGTTTGATCACGTGATTGTAAATCATTGACACACACAAATCTATTTTCCTTTTTTATTTGAGTCAATTCTGTTTAATAAAATAATCTGAAGTTTGTGTCAATTCTGTTTAATAAAATAATCTGAAGTTTGAGTCAATTCTGTTTAATAAAATAATCTGAAGTTTGAGTCAATTCTGTTTAATACGAGTAATACAATCTGAAGTTTTAGGCCTATTAAATCAAAAGAAAGATAATGAGCCTTTGAACTATATCATAAATTTTGGTACTATTACATTTTTACTGGATCTTATATCATAAGTTTGAGTCAAAAGATAAACTTTGAATATTTTTTATTTTGTTTCAGATTTACTGTTTTATTTTATTTTTAAATTCTTTATCTCAGGGATTCAAATTCTTCATATTTTAAGGACTAAAGTACTAAATATTTTAGTATTTGTTGGTTTATCTGTAAAACACTGCATTGGTGTTGACAGTTTTCAACTTATTTGTGTAGAAAAGCTTTGTAAACCTTCAAAACCTTAAGCGTTTGACCAACTAATCCATTATTTGAAGACTTTTCAAAATTTTAAACAAATTTACTTTAAGATTCCCGTAACTCTATTTTGTACGTTAAAATTTGTCACTACTTTTTCGACCAATTTTATATAATGATAAAACGTCACCACATGCAGTGACATGCGACCAAAAAATAAAAAAACATTTCATGCGCAAGTTCAAACACAATAATCTTGTTCACGCATGCTTAAAACAATAACATTGCTTATAACACGTGATATATTTTTTCTCTTATTTTGTGGAAAAAGCGGTTATAATTTGGGATTGAGAGAAAGTAGTACAGTATTTCCAAGAATTATGTGCTATTACGTACGTACTCGAAAGTCCATGGGGTTCAGCAAAACAAAAACAAAAAATACGCTGGAATTGCAAAAAAACGTATGCGCTGTCTATGAAGAAGACTCATTTAATTTAAGAGAGTAGTATTAACGTAGTATAAATCTACATGATAGCTATTCACTACGGACCTCGTAATTCGGAACCTCGGTCAAGTGACGAGGATGTCACCTGAGCTATCACTCCATCTCCTAGCTACCACACCACAACAGTCGATAAACTTTAAACCTGGAAGGTTTTAATGTTCATCGAACTCCTCTGCATTGGGGTTCTTCAGTTTCACCATGGCTTTAATTCCGCTTAGCTACGGCTACAAGTACGTGACCATAATCATTAAGCTACCTCTTGACCACTTCATTTGTTGTGATTTTAAATTTGACTCCATTGCTTGTCTCTTATAATGCAGTTGTAATTTAATGCTTTATTTGCTTTAGATTTAATATTTGTAATTTTTTTAATGTAGCATTTTTGTCTTTTATACATTTGCCAGTTTCATAGTTGGCAAATACATCTGGATGGAGCATATGCGAGAAATTTTGTTTTCGCGCATGAATGAAGTCGATGACAGCATTTGAAAACCTTTTGCTGATTTGAGGAAATTCTGCAACGGAATAATACGTCACAATAAATATGTTTGTCTGCATTGTTCGGGGATTAAATCTGTTGAACATAAATACTTTTTTATCCGTATACGGGTAAGAATTTATAAAAATTTCTAGTTGCCATCGTATTTGTCAACGTTTGAATCTATATCTTTAGTGACAATGTTGAAAAAATAACGTGGAAGTATTTGGAACAAATGAGTTGCCATTTCATGCTTATGGATATCGAATTGATCATTCCTTGTCTCAAATCACGTGAATACCTTAATTTACAACTCATACCATAGAGAGACATAAGCTTAAATAAAATTTGATTAGTTTAATCCAGAGGTTTCTCAAAATCTATTGTCTCATATATCACTTGTCATTTTCTCGGCTTCTGACCTAATATTAATGTTTTAGCAAATTCATAAATTTTAAATGTGATTTTGACAGCAGGAATATGTTATTTATTTTAGAAGATTCAAACGCTTTATTGAAAAGTAGTATAAAATCTTAAGCACATGTTAATTTTAAACATTTTTAATTAAATTATTGTGTTTGTTACATAAAATAAATAAGCTAAAAGCTCATGCTTTTAATGGGAAGGATTAATAACACATTTAACTCTTTTGGCCTAAGTTTTCTGTAGGTTTAATCTTATATTTCTTCGGTTAGTATCATCCAATGTATTTTTTTAATGTGCTTTTGCTTTTAACGTTGACAACCGAGTGGATTTTTTCCCTCAAGGAAAAAAAAAATAAAAACTTTGTCACGATATTTCATAATTCAGGATAAGTAACAGCTATGTTTTTTTAAAGCCCAAATTGCTGATATCATTTTCTTAATTGTACATAATTATCAACAGCAGTGTCTATCCCGATAAATTCCTCTTGCAATAGAACATTTGCTATATTATTGTCAACACATGGATTAGTTCGCCACTGTGAATTTACCATAGTGAAAACATTTTCAAGCCTATTTTCAAACTCTGAAAAAAAGGGCATTGAAATGCTGAACGTAAGTTGAAACTTCTTCCTGGCAGTTTGTCAGTGACTATTTGAGAAACTGAGAATTTCTAAGCAACGCAATATTTCACAAACTTTCAATATTTGAGACCCAATATTCAATCATAATATTCATCGCCCCCCTCAATACTATAACAATGTATTGAATGCAATAATAATATACTTTGGCACTAAATATACGACTTTAATTATAAACCGCACAAATTATCAAGAAAAGTATTAAATTGTGAGCGTTATATTGCTTTTGACCACATGAAAATCAGGATTAATTATAAATCATCATTTTCGTTTACTATTGCTAAATTTAATATGTAATTCATTGTGCAGTACTGATAAATTTATAAGTATATTATATCAGTGTAAATGTGTATTTTATTATTTATTATATATTTAAGCAATGCTACCTCTCCTTCCGTTCCTCTTAAATGCTACCGGCATATATAAGCGTCTCGCTCAGTTAGTGTGTTAATAGCCCTGTCGTATAAACACGTCCTTCCTAAGTACGATCTTTTCTGGGCACTACTATCTATAAAACTATTTCGAAAGCCTTGGAATTGAATAAATTTACCGTAATATTGTTTGCGATGGATTTACTTATTTCTGAAAATTTGCTTATTTATTCCTTTTCTCCCCCTTCCCCAATACACCACCAATGCGCTTACGTGGAAAATGGTGGCATTGGGGAGAGAATCACGTAACTTTATAAACGACAGCATGAGATTGATTATAAACCGCACAAATTATCAAGATGTATGCTAAAATGTGTATATATTTTTATGTATAGGCCCATGGAGTCATTGGTAATTATTAAACTTGCTCTTAACTTAGAATTGCTAAATTAATTAATACATTGTGCAGTGCTGATGCATTTATAAGCGTATCATATCAGTGCAAATGTATATTTATGTATGCAATGCATTTTGTTTGTTTACTTTTAGTAAATAAATAATCTTTTTTTTTCGATTTTTCAATAAATTCGCCCCTGTTTTTCTTTTAGGGTTATTACGTCCCCACAATTTGAGAAACGCTGATGGAACGTTTTATTAACTTAATTCTGGCAAGAGACACAAGATTTACCAAATTTAGGTTGGCACTTTGTTACTCTATTAACCACTTGTTAAATTTATTAGATAAGCCTCTTAAATAGGCAATCTGGTTAACACTTGATCAAATTTTCTTTTAAAATTGGATCTAAGAATTTAATAGTCTGAAGAAGATCAAATATCTTGTCAAAAGAAGCTTGTCGTGCCACTGTCCTATCTTGGACTGGTCACATTGCCCGGCGCGCCTGGTGTGGAAAGAAACCTATCATCAAAGACAAAAGCCATAACAATAATTATTTATTGTAGACAGACAAATACAATTAACAAGCACAAGTTCAAACTATAAGACGAAACCCTGGAGTGATTATCTAATCCCTAGATTAATCCTGATACTCAAATCTAACATTCAATTCTAACCTTCAAATCTAATATTCCCTACTAAGTAATCTCAGCTATCATAATTGACAAAGGAGACGAAACCATACTAACGGGTCAGTCGGTACTAAATCTAATCACTTTGATTCCTTCAATGATTAATAATATCAAATACTATCCAATACGCGCTAAGCTCGCTGAAGAGATCCGTAGACGATACTTACATTTAATTTGGCAATTCCTTCTCCTTCTCTTTCTTACTAAATCTCGACTTTATATAGTCGAACTCATTAGCATATCACTGTCTCGTGTTTTTCCCGAGGAGGCTGTGAAATAGAATAATTGCTGGCCCCAAAGTTACCCAAGAGGATTAATAGAAGATTGATGCGATAGACCCGTCACAAGCTTTTTGAGAGCCAGCATACTTCAGTGTGAAGGAGTTAATGTGATGAAAGTTCTCATCACTTCTTCACACAACTGAACAAATAACGGCTTATTGAATGTGTTGCTTTGGATTCATGTACTGCATTAATGACAAATTGTAGAGGTTAATTTAATTTATCTATCATATTTTTAGCAACTTAACATTGTTGTCGGATGTTGATGTGCACTGCTAATAAATGCTGTTGCAGTAAACATTGCTACATATATATTGAAGCAAATGATTCCATCTTCAACAGAAACATAGACAATAATGTCTATGTTCAGATGCAATTAATTTTGGAAAGGCTGGATATTAAATGTCTTAGCAGAATTTCCAAGTAGTCTTGAAGTTTTTTTAGAAAAAAAATACGTCTTGAGAGATTTTTTTTAGAATTTCTGGGTCTATAAAAGCTAGTGTTTTTATAGATAGTAATATCTCTTATAGATAGTAAGTATAGCTCTTATAGATAGATGTATAAGCGCTCTTCAGATAGTAAGTTCGATTGGTAATTGACAGTGAACGTGTGATACTGAGTGATTGCAATAATCTGTCCCGGAAAACGAGTCAAAACTGATTCATTTGAGAAGAAAATAGCAAAAAAATAAATAAATAAAAAACTTTAAAATATAGGTATTTCATAAACAGTTTTTCCGTGGGTTTTTTTTGGGGGGGGGGGGGTTGGTAACTAAACGTTATATCCAATTATTGATTTATTTCTTTGTTCGATTCTGAAAGAAAGATGGCTATTCTAAAAACTAAGGAAATGTTATAAGCCTTTCCCCTGCTGTCCTTCAGAGTCTTTGTAGGATAGATGGCATTACAAAGGTAGGCGAATTATTAATTAAAAAAATTTTTAATAAATGTTTTTAATGAATAGTAATTTCGGAATTTAAAAGTTAAAAAAGGGTTTCCTCACATTATTTCCCATCATTTGGTAATGTTGGCCTATTTATGCGTTCAGCGGTTTTTAAAGGATACCCTCACATAGATAGATATTCCGATTTGATTAATTTTAAATTTTATTAGTGCAGAGATAAGCAGATGAGTTTACATTACATGAAAATATTGCGTAAATAAATAGGTAATGTGAATTTAGAATAGATAATTTGCATGTGAATTTTTCCATTTATTAAAAGCCAAAATTCAAAGTCTTATCCAGTTTTGAAGAGAATTATTATCGTCGACACCCATTTACTAATTATTAATTTTAATTTTTGAATTAATTTTAATTCCTAAATATTTGAATTTTCACCCCGTTATTTTTTTTATTGAAGTTGACCCCTTGCAGGTCGTTGTTGATCTCTGAGAATTCATATAGACCACAGCGTGAACCATAGGTTTAAACTATAAGTACAGAACTCTAAATATAGCCAAATTGAATTTTGATTTAAGTAGGAGTCTGTAAAATTGTATACTTTATTTTAATTACCTTTTTTTATGTTCATGTTACTGCCTTTTGGCATTGGTTGCTTCTTGAAGATATTTTGGGAATTCTTCATCAAACTCACCAATTTTAGTAATCAACCTAATTAGATACGTGACTTTTGATATTGTATTTAAGTACAAAAACACGTAGATATTTTACAATCCAAAAATCAAGCACGTACGTGCATAAAAATAGATCGATAAAGTAGGAATAACTTTATAAGAATTACTTTTTTAGATTAATATCTAAGAAATAATTTAGCACTTGAGAAATACTCATTTTGTTGAAAATATTACTATACAGAAAAATGATAATTAAGCATGCAGATGAGAAATTAATTTTTTAAAGTAAAATCATACATATTTATAATATTTTGAGTACCAGGAGGAAAAAAAGACTGAAAATATATTTATATTGATATGCTTCGACAAAAAATAAATGTCACTAAGTTATATAAGCATGTTAGTTTTCTTAAGAATATATTCGCTTGATCTCTAACAAATGTCGGATATTGATATATTTCCTTCTTGCATCTGAAAATTACAGTAAGAAAAATTATTTGTTTATGTGCTTGAATTTTAAGAACCATTCAATAATAATTTATTTTAAGAAATCTATTAAACATTCCACGATATAACGCATTGATTAATGAAATGAAGTACTTGTTGAAGCTGTAGTATGGTAAATACAGATTCATAACATTGTAAGTAGGGAATTTTTTTTTTACTTTCCACAACCTTTTTCATTTCACTGGTAATCATGTCCTTATTCCTCATTAATTAGGACGCGTGAAAGGTAACTCCTTTAGGAATTATTTTTCTGTTTGAATTGTAATTAAGCAAACTTTTCGGATTCTTGGATCATTTTCTTTATACACGATTTTAATACTTCTTGAAACATAAGAAATACTTGTAAGTGTAAATGGTTTTTCAATTCTTAAGTGCTTTAGGAATATATATTTACATATTATATGAGAATTGAATTTTAGATTCTGAAAAGGAATCTCTAATTACTTTGATGATGCTCTATATGTAAACAGTAATAAAAAAATTTGTGTTACAAGTTTATTTAAATTTAAAAGTTTAAAAGTCGATTAATTAGTCTTGCAAAATTTCTATTTACCTCTCTCTCTTTTCAAAATTTCCGAAGAATCTCGAAGTTGCCTTATTAAATCATACCTTGTTTGAAAATCAGTAATCTTTAAAAATAAACATCAAAAATATTTGTTCCTTCCTTTCTGTGACCTCTTTTAAAGCAAAAATAATTTTACTGATTTAAATTATCTCGCACTAAATTAGGTGTTCATGTAAACACACATAACCAGCAAAATGTATTCCCACACATATTTAAGGAAACGTTCTTTAATTTCTAGATTCGTATAATTTTTTGACGAGAGAGAGGGCTGTTCCTGTTCATAACAGTTGTACAGTAATAAGGGTTAGAATCTTCATATAACTGCCAAAGTACTTCTACAATTCAAGAAACTTTTTATTTCCTGATTCACTTAAAATATGTGATGGAGTTAATGGAGAAATATGTGATGGAATAATATGGAGAATAATGCTATTTTTGACAATAAAGGAAATTAAGCCTCATACCTGTTGTTCGGTTTGATATTGAACAAATGGGAGTATTATATTAACTGTCGTATCGTCCTTGACATTGAGTAAATCTTTAAGATTATGGTGTTCAAAAATAATTGGAACAATTATACACTGATCCTATTTCTTAAATACACTGGTGTAAGAAATTAAGAGAATATTGTCAGACTTGATCTATTATCTCTAGAACTACTGAACCAAATTTATTAAAATTTGATATGTACATACTTTGGCAGAATACAAAACAAATAATCATTCAAAAATTGCAATACACACGCATGAGTGAACATAATACTCGTTGGAGTTGGAAGGTTTAAAACCGAGGTTGCTGAATAAACAAAATAAATGAGTTAATAGGGGGGTATGGCTGTCTCTTACAGTTTTACTGGCTTTGCAGAGTGATACCATACTTGAAATAAGGCAGTTTATCAGTTCTTGTGGCAATTGGTCCTACTCGCTCAGCAATGATGCTTTCATTTCCTGGATGATTCTCGGACAGGTTGTGAGTTGCAATTGCCCTTCCGAGAGCGTCCCAGACATTCTCTACAGCGCTGAAGTCTGGAGACCTTGTTAGCCAATTCCCACGGCGAATATCCTTACTCTCTAGAAGTTCGACGACCAGAAGATCTCGATATGGTATCACGTTATTGACCATTAAAATGAAGTTGGGGCCACCTGCACGTCTGAAAATGCCAACATAGAACCCCAAGATCTCATCCTACACCTCACATCAGTCACATAGCCTCTTTCAAAGACATGAAGAGGTGTACGGCCATCCAACATGGTGCCTGCCAAGACCACTAAACCACATCCACCATAATTGTCGATTTCGTGGACATTGGAGTGTAGGTAGAGGATATCTGGTTCTCTGCATATGAACATACGGCGAGAATAGGTGTTAAGGCTGAGACGGAACCCATCGATGAACAGAACGGTCACCCATTGATACATACTCCAATCTCTATGCTGTCTGCACCATGCTAAGCGAACTCTCCTGTTCGAAGACTTGAATGGGGCGCAAACAGCAGGTGTTCTGGTAAATAACCCTCTCTCGTGAAGTCTTTTTGAAACAATCACCCTTGATACACTGGTTCCTGTAGCTGTATACAAGTAACGAAAGCTCTGAGAAGCTGTAATTGCTCTGTTACGCCTCACTAGAATCGACAATTTGCGATCTTCTTTGGCCACCGTGGCTCTTGGACGACCTTGGCCAGGCCTTTTTTCGATGGATCCAGTATCCTGGAACAGTTTTCATAAGACCGATCGAGAGGTAACCGGAGCAGTTACCACACCGATCTCCGGCATTAAAGTCCATCGCGTGAGGGGTGACCAAGGCCAATCTCCGAATAGTATTTCCGTCTACGTTCAAACAGAACTGATTCTGCATCACGTGAAACTTGGAAGGGCGTGGCATATTCGGCTTTTAAATATACACGAAAAAGGGGGAAATAAGAGGCTTCAGAGACGTCAAAGAGGCTCCAAATAGTCTACGACGATTCTACATGCTTCAACACTCTTTGACGTCAAACATACTCTATTGGACGCCCTCTCTTTTTAACTTCCAGATTCATTTATATTCTCACACTACAGTGACCCATCAAGGTTCCTATCAACAAGCATGTCAATGTTGTGTAAACGCCGCTTTTCTCTTGAGTAATCCGACCTTAACAGTGTCCTCAACAAGACTACAGCTTAGCATTGCACGGCAGGTTCATTTCAAATGAAGAAAGTGGACGGGGGAATCAGCAACAAATAAACTAGTAAAGATTTAACAAGCTATATATCTGGTTTATCTTCAGAGTATGACTAATATGACCAGATGTTTACATTCCTGTCTGAACTGGTTGTGCAAAGAGTAACTTGGCGCATGCATTGATACTATTAGAGACGAGTATTTGAATGCTATATAAGTGCTGAAGATATAAGTGCTTAAAGCTTAATGAAAAAAAAACGATTCTTAATAGTACATATGCTACTTAACTGAAATTATGCTTTTTGGATTTGGAAAAAATGTAGATGAGAAAAACGGACTTTGGGGGGGGGGGCAGCACCAAAAGGCATAAGGATGAGTAAAAAGTATCAAATCAAATTTTAGGTTGTAGTAGACCTGTGTTATATTACAAATTCAAAAAATAGGCGAGATAGCGTAAACGTAGTATTTCTATATTGTTTGTTTTAAGAGCAACGCTGAAAAGAAGTCTAAGTTAAATAATTTTAAATGCAAAATAACATTGTATTTAAAATATTTCTAGCAAATTTGGAAAACCTTGCTTCATGATGTGCAGCAACATTTTAAAAATAGATTTAAGGTTGCCTTTATTTCATGCGTCTGGTCAATGCCGTTTTATTGCTTTGTTGCTTCTCCACCAGCTCTCTTCATTTTCTTACTATAGAAAAACTGAGAGCATCCAATAAATACATATAATAACGATAATACGGTTAACTTCAAATTAGAATATTATGTAACATTGCAGTTCATAAAATATAATCACCATTAATATATTCATAAGAAGCAAACAAGAGCTGAAAAAAAGTTTGCTGTTTTAATTTAAGTCAAGAAGCTTTTAAAGTAAATAAAAAGACACTTATCGGTTATGGGGAACCCTGGATTGACGACTACTTTTCAAAGTTGCCTCCATCACGAAAATATGTTACATTATTCGATACTAATATCAACCTCAAACTCAATTATGGAACAAACTTTAACGTGTTTTTCAGTGTGTTGCGGTGTTTGGTTTCATGGATTCTGTATCTTTTAAGTATTCAATAGAGTCCTATATTTGATGAAAAGAATACAATAAGCAGTCCTTGGAAAATCTTAATTAAACCTTAATTCCCACTCAGAGGCCGTGAATGAATAAAAAAGGACTCAAATTAGCGCGAATATAACCTTTTTTGGCATTGGACTATCATCCAATATGGAAACATTAATTTGCAAAGTTAGTGACAAATAAAGTAGTGAGAGCTAAAAAGGGTTGTATGCACAAAATGATATATATGCATATAAAAGTGTCTTAAATTGGAAAATAATAAAACAATAACAATACATAAGTTAAAACCATCTAAAGCAAATAATCCAATCATTTCATTAAAAGAAAAAGAAAGAGAAATTTAACATTAATATTAACTGTTGCGAAAATTATTTGAAACAGATAAAAAGGTTAGCTTTGACCATACTACCATCAAGAGCATGAAGGTGTATCTGAAAAAGCTCTTATAATACTAACATTAATTTAAATTAAAAATTATCTGAAATAGATAAATCAAACAAATTATCTTAAGATATCACGAAGAAAATTAAAAAGGCATAATTATGATAGTAAGTGCAAAAGGAAAAATATGAACACAAACCTTTTTGCCGATACTAAATTTTAACCTTTAAATAATACTTTTTTTAAATAATTTATTCGATAAACATTTTAATTCTGCCGTAAAGAACTAATAAAAGAAGAAAAGTACCAATAAGTAAATAAATATAAAGGTAATAAAAATATGCAAATATTTCTAAAACTACGTGAAGGTTGTCGCATTTAGAGTTAGGTGTGTTGGCATCATTGCTCCAGAACTATGAAGAGTCATATGAAAAATTAAATTTAAAATATGAAAGATGTATCAGGAAAACATTTTCAAGGTGTAAACCATCATACC
This sequence comes from Trichonephila clavata, assembly GCA_019973975.1. Taxonomy (NCBI): domain Eukaryota; kingdom Metazoa; phylum Arthropoda; class Arachnida; order Araneae; family Nephilidae; genus Trichonephila; species Trichonephila clavata. The sequence goes on from BMAO01031595.1 coordinate 16,264, forward strand.
TATAGCTTACAAGTCCTAGATTTCTAGGTATTTTTGTTATTTGCTACATCATACATTCACGCATATTGGACACGCCATTTATTTTATTAGTATTGCTTGTTTCAGATTAGCTCACTTGATACAAAATGTCAACTGTAGGACAATACATTTTTAATTAAAACAGAAGATGATAACATTATAGTTGGAAATCTGAAGGGTGTATGACTGATAGAACTTGCGATCGTCAGTTTCGTAAAGCACATAATATACTACTGGACCAAATGATCACTTCAGTCCGGAGGCTGTTACTGCTTTATAGAAACTCCCCTACTAGTGAGTCGGTAGTTTGGCGAATGAATGATATAGTTGTTATGGCGGCCGTATGAGTTGTTGCTGTTGAAAACAATTGGGTCTGATGGCTTTGATTGCTGCGTCATGTGGGTTTGACGGCTTGTGGTTGCT
>BMAO01031596.1:0-19235 GCA_019973975.1 Trichonephila clavata
GCTACATGTATTCGTGATCAGCGTCGGACTTTACATCAGAAAATAGAGTTTGGTTGGAAATAGGAGTTAGAAATTGTTTTCCCTGTTCATGACGTCTCCCCTGCCAAATATCCAAAAAATGTGAAAATTTTTTATTGCAATAACTTTTGATCTAATTGAAATTTTGAAAAGAGCTACATGTATTCGTGATCAGCGTCGGACTTTACATCAGAAAATAGAGTTTGGTTGGAATAGGAGTTAGAAATTTTTTCCCTGTTCATGACGTCTCCCCTGCCAAATATCCAAAAAATGTGAAAATTTTTATTGCAATAACTTTTGATCTAATTGAAATTTTGAAAAGACGCTACATGTATTCGTGATCAGCGTCGGACTTTTACATCAGAAAATAGAGTTTGGTTGGAATAGGAGTTAGAAATTGTTTCCCTGTTCATGACGTCTCCCCTGCCAAATATCCAAAAATGTGAAAATTTTTATTGCAATAACTTTTGATCTAATTGAAATTTTGAAAAGACGCTACATGTATTCGTGATCAGCGTCGGACTTTACATCAGAAAATAGAGTTTGGTTGGAATAGGAGTTAGAAATTGTTTCCCTGTTCATGACGTCTCCCCTGCCAAATATCCAAGAAATGTGAAAAGTTCTTATTGCAATAACTTTTGATCTAATTGAAATTTTGAAAAACGCTACATGTATTCGTGATCAGCGTCGGACTTTACATCAGAAAATAGAGTTTGGTTGGAATAGGAGTTAGAAATTTTTTCCCTGTTCATGACGTCTCCCCTGCCAAATATCCAAAAAATGTGAAAATTTTTATTGCAATAACTTTTGATCTAATTGAAATTTTGAAAAGACGCTACATGTATTCGTGATCAGCGTCGGACTTTACATCAGAAAATAGAGTTTGGTTGGAATAGGAGTTAGAAATTGTTTCCCTGTTCATGACGTCTCCCCTGCCAAATATCCAAAAAATGTGAAAATTTTTATTGCAATAACTTTTGATCTAATTGAAATTTTGAAAAGAGCTACATGTATTCGTGATCAGCGTCGGACTTTACATCAGAAAATAGAGTTTGGTTGGAATAGGAGTTAGAAATTGTTTCCCTGTTCATGACGTCTCCCCTGCCAAATATCCAAAAAATGTGAAAATTTTTATTGCAATAACTTTTGATCTAATTGAAATTTTGAAAAGCGCTACATGTATTCGTGATCAGCGTCGGACTTTACATCAGAAAATAGAGTTTGGTTGGAATAGGAGTTAGAAATTGTTTCCCTGTTCATGACGTCTCCCCTGCCAAATATCCAAGAAATGTGAAAAGTTCTTATTGCAATAACTTTTGATCTAATTGAAATTTTGAAAAACGCTACATGTATTCGTGATCAGCGTCGGATTTTACATCAGAAAATAGAGTTTGGTTGGAATAGGAGTTAGAAATTGTTTCCCTGTTCATGACGTCTCCCCTGCCAAATATCCAAAAATGTGAAAATTTTTATTGCAATAACTTTTGATCTAATTGAAATTTTGAAAAGACGCTACATGTATTCGTGATCAGCGTCGGATTTTACATCAGAAAATAGAGTTTGGTTGGAATAGGAGTTAGAAATTGTTTCCCTGTTCATGACGTCTCCCCTGCCAAATATCCAAAAAATGTGAAAATTTTTATTGCAATAACTTTTGATCTAATTGAAATTTTGAAAAGACGCTACATGTATTCGTGATCAGCGTCGGACTTTACATCAGAAAATAGAGTTTGGTTGGAATAGGAGTTAGAAATTGTTTCCCTGTTCATGACGTCTCCCCTGCCAAATATCCAAAAATGTGAAAATTTTTATTGCAATAACTTTTGATCTAATTGAAATTTTGAAAAGACGCTACATGTATTCGTGATCAGCGTCGGACTTTACATCAGAAAATAGAGTTTGGTTGGAATAGGAGTTAGAAATTGTTTCCCTGTTCATGACGTCTCCCCTGCCAAATATCCAAAAATGTGAAAATTTTTATTGCAATAACTTTTGATCTAATTGAAATTTTGAAAAGACGCTACATGTATTCGTGATCAGCGTCGGACTTTACATCAGAAAATAGAGTTTGGTTGGAATAGGAGTTAGAAATTGTTTCCCTGTTCATGACGTCTCCCCTGCCAAATATCCAAAAAATGTGAAAATTTTTATTGCAATAACTTTTGATCTAATTGAAATTTTGAAAAGACGCTACATGTATTCGTGATCAGCGTCGGACTTTACATCAGAAAATAGAGTTTGGTTGGAATAGGAGTTAGAAATTGTTTCCCTGTTCATGACGTCTCCCCTGCCAAATATCCAAGAAATGTGAAAAGTTTTTATTGCAATAACTTTTGATCTAATTGAAATTTTGAAAAACGCTACATGTATTCGTGATCAGCGTCGGACTTTACATCAGAAAATAGAGTTTGGTTGGAATAGGAGTTAGAAATTGTTTCCCTGTTCATGACGTCTCCCCTGCCAAATATCCAAAAAATGTGAAAATTTTTATTGCAATAACTTTTGATCTAATTGAAATTTTGAAAAGACGCTACATGTATTCGTGATCAGCGTCGGACTTTACATCAGAAAATAGAGTTTGGTTGGAATAGGAGTTAGAAATTGTTTCCCTGTTCATGACGTCTCCCCTGCCAAATATCCAAAAAATGTGAAAATTTTTATTGCAATAACTTTTGATCTAATTGAAATTTTGAAAAGACGCTACATGTATTCGTGATCAGCGTCGGACTTTACATCAGAAAATAGAGTTTGGTTGGAATAGGAGTTAGAAATTTTTTCCCTGTTCATGACGTCTCCCTGCCAAATATCCAAGAAATGTGAAAAGTTCTTATTGCAATAACTTTTGATCTAATTGAAATTTTGAAAAACGCTACATGTATTCGTGATCAGCGTCGGATTTTACATCAGAAAATAGAGTTTGGTTGGAATAGGAGTTAGAAATTGTTTCCCTGTTCATGACGTCTCCCCTGCCAAATATCCAAAAAATGTGAAAATTTTTTATTGCAATAACTTTTGATCTAATTGAAATTTTGAAAAGAGCTACATGTATTCGTGATCAGCGTCGGACTTTACATCAGAAAATAGAGTTTGGTTGGAATAGGAGTTAGAAATTGTTTCCCTGTTCATGACGTCTCCCCTGCCAAATATCCAAAAAATGTGAAAATTTTTATTGCAATAACTTTTGATCTAATTGAAATTTTGAAAAGACGCTACATGTATTCGTGATCAGCGTCGGACTTTACATCAGAAAATAGAGTTTGGTTGGAATAGGAGTTAGAAATTGTTTCCCTGTTCATGACGTCTCCCCTGCCAAATATCCAAAAAATGTGAAAAGTTTTTATTGCAATAACTTTTGATCTAATTGAAATTTTGAAAAGACGCTACATGTATTCGTGATCAGCGTCGGACTTTACATCAGAAAATAGAGTTTGGTTGGAATAGGAGTTAGAAATTGTTTCCCTGTTCATGACGTCTCCCCTGCCAAATATCCAAGAAATGTGAAAAGTTCTTATTGCAATAACTTTTGATCTAATTGAAATTTTGAAAAACGCTACATGTATTCGTGATCAGCGTCGGATTTTACATCAGAAAATAGAGTTTGGTTGGAATAGGAGTTAGAAATTGTTTCCCTGTTCATGACGTCTCCCCTGCCAAATATCCAAAAAATGTGAAAATTTTTTATTGCAATAACTTTTGATCTAATTGAAATTTTGAAAAGAGCTACATGTATTCGTGATCAGCGTCGGACTTTACATCAGAAAATAGAGTTTGGTTGGAATAGGAGTTAGAAATTTTTTCCCTGTTCATGACGTCTCCCCTGCCAAATATCCAAGAAATGTGAAAAGTTCTTATTGCAATAACTTTTGATCTAATTGAAATTTTGAAAAACGCTACATGTATTCGTGATCAGCGTCGGATTTACATCAGAAAATAGAGTTTGGTTGGAATAGGAGTTAGAAATTGTTTCCCTGTTCATGACGTCTCCCCTGCCAAATATCCAAAAAATGTGAAAATTTTTATTGCAATAACTTTTGATCTAATTGAAATTTTGAAAAGAGCTACATGTATTCGTGATCAGCGTCGGACTTTACATCAGAAAATAGAGTTTGGTTGGAATAGGAGTTAGAAATTGTTTCCCTGTTCATGACGTCTCCCTGCCAAATATCCAAGAAATGTGAAAATTTTTATTGCAATAACTTTTGATCTAATTGAAATTTTGAAAAACGCTACATGTATTCGTGATCAGCGTCGGACTTTACATCAGAAAATAGAGTTTGGTTGGAATAGGAGTTAGAAATTGTTTCCCTGTTCATGACGTCTCCCCTGCCAAATATCCAAAAATGTGAAAATTTTTATTGCAATAACTTTTGATCTAATTGAAATTTTGAAAAGACGCTACATGTATTCGTGATCAGCGTCGGATTTTACATCAGAAAATAGAGTTTGGTTGGAATAGGAGTTAGAAATTGTTTCCCTGTTCATGACGTCTCCCCTGCCAAATATCCAAAAAATGTGAAAATTTTTATTGCAATAACTTTTGATCTAATTGAAATTTTGAAAAGACGCTACATGTATTCGTGATCAGCGTCGGACTTTACATCAGAAAATAGAGTTTGGTTGGAATAGGAGTTAGAAATTGTTTCCCTGTTCATGACGTCTCCCCTGCCAAATATCCAAGAAATGTGAAAAGTTCTTATTGCAATAACTTTTGATCTAATTGAAATTTTGAAAAACGCTACATGTATTCGTGATCAGCGTCGGACTTTACATCAGAAAATAGAGTTTGGTTGGAATAGGAGTTAGAAATTGTTTCCCTGTTCATGACGTCTCCCCTGCCAAATATCCAAGAAATGTGAAAATTTTTATTGCAATAACTTTTGATCTAATTGAAATTTTGAAAAACGCTACATGTATTCGTGATCAGCGTCGGATTTTACATCAGAAAATAGAGTTTGGTTGGAATAGGAGTTAGAAATTGTTTCCCTGTTCATGACGTCTCCCCTGCCAAATATCCAAGAAATGTGAAAAGTTCTTATTGCAATAACTTTTGATCTAATTGAAATTTTGAAAAAACGCTACATGTATTCGTGATCAGCGTCGGACTTTACATCAGAAAATAGAGTTTGGTTGGAATAGGAGTTAGAAATTGTTTCCCTGTTCATGACGTCTCCCCTGCCAAATATCCAAGAAATGTGAAAAGTTCTTATTGCAATAACTTTTGATCTAATTGAAATTTTGAAAAGAGCTACATGTATTCGTGATCAGCGTCGGACTTTACATCAGAAAATAGAGTTTGGTTGGAATAGGAGTTAGAAATTGTTTCCCTGTTCATGACGTCTCCCCTGCCAAATATCCAAAAAATGTGAAAATTTTTATTGCAATAACTTTTGATCTAATTGAAATTTTGAAAAGAGCTACATGTATTCGTGATCAGCGTCGGACTTTACATCAGAAAATAGAGTTTGGTTGGAATAGGAGTTAGAAATTGTTTCCCTGTTCATGACGTCTCCCCTGCCAAATATCCAAAAATGTGAAAATTTTTATTGCAATAACTTTTGATCTAATTGAAATTTTGAAAAACGCTACATGTATTCGTGATCAGCGTCGGACTTTACATCAGAAAATAGAGTTTGGTTGGAATAGGAGTTAGAAATTGTTTCCCTGTTCATGACGTCTCCCCTGCCAAATATCCAAAAATGTGAAAATTTTTATTGCAATAACTTTTGATCTAATTGAAATTTTGAAAAGAGCTACATGTATTCGTGATCAGCGTCGGACTTTACATCAGAAAATAGAGTTTGGTTGGAATAGGAGTTAGAAATTGTTTCCCTGTTCATGACGTCTCCCCTGCCAAATATCCAAGAAATGTGAAAAGTTTTTATTGCAATAACTTTTGATCTAATTGAAATTTTGAAAAGACGCTACATGTATTCGTGATCAGCGTCGGACTTTACATCAGAAAATAGAGTTTGGTTGGAATAGGAGTTAGAAATTGTTTCCCTGTTCATGACGTCTCCCCTGCCAAATATCCAAAAATGTGAAAATTTTTATTGCAATAACTTTTGATCTAATTGAAATTTTGAAAAACGCTACATGTATTCGTGATCAGCGTCGGACTTTACATCAGAAAATAGAGTTTGGTTGGAATAGGAGTTAGAAATTGTTTCCCTGTTCATGACGTCTCCCCTGCCAAATATCCAAAAATGTGAAAATTTTTATTGCAATAACTTTTGATCTAATTGAAATTTTGAAAAACGCTACATGTATTCGTGATCAGCGTCGGACTTTACATCAGAAAATAGAGTTTGGTTGGAATAGGAGTTAGAAATTGTTTCCCTGTTCATGACGTCTCCCCTGCCAAATATCCAAAAATGTGAAAATTTTTATTGCAATAACTTTTGATCTAATTGAAATTTTGAAAAGAGCTACATGTATTCGTGATCAGCGTCGGACTTTACATCAGAAAATAGAGTTTGGTTGGAATAGGAGTTAGAAATTGTTTCCCTGTTCATGACGTCTCCCCTGCCAAATATCCAAGAAATGTGAAAATTTTTATTGCAATAACTTTTGATCTAATTGAAATTTTGAAAAGACGCTACATGTATTCGTGATCAGCGTCGGACTTTACATCAGAAAATAGAGTTTGGTTGGAATAGGAGTTAGAAATTGTTTCCCTGTTCATGACGTCTCCCCTGCCAAATATCCAAAAAATGTGAAAATTTTTATTGCAATAACTTTTGATCTAATTGAAATTTTGAAAAGAGCTACATGTATTCGTGATCAGCGTCGGACTTTACATCAGAAAATAGAGTTTGGTTGGAATAGGAGTTAGAAATTGTTTCCCTGTTCATGACGTCTCCCCTGCCAAATATCCAAAAATGTGAAAATTTTTATTGCAATAACTTTTGATCTAATTGAAATTTTGAAAAACGCTACATGTATTCGTGATCAGCGTCGGACTTTACATCAGAAAATAGAGTTTGGTTGGAATAGGAGTTAGAAATTGTTTCCCTGTTCATGACGTCTCCCCTGCCAAATATCCAAAAAATGTGAAAATTTTTATTGCAATAACTTTTGATCTAATTGAAATTTTGAAAAGAGCTACATGTATTCGTGATCAGCGTCGGACTTTACATCAGAAAATAGAGTTTGGTTGGAATAGGAGTTAGAAATTGTTTCCCTGTTCATGACGTCTCCCCTGCCAAATATCCAAAAAATGTGAAAATTTTTATTGCAATAACTTTTGATCTAATTGAAATTTTGAAAAACGCTACATGTATTCGTGATCAGCGTCGGACTTTACATCAGAAAATAGAGTTTGGTTGGAATAGGAGTTAGAAATTGTTTCCCTGTTCATGACGTCTCCCCTGCCAAATATCCAAAAAATGTGAAAATTTTTATTGCAATAACTTTTGATCTAATTGAAATTTTGAAAAACGCTACATGTATTCGTGATCAGCGTCGGACTTTACATCAGAAAATAGAGTTTGGTTGGAATAGGAGTTAGAAATTGTTTCCCTGTTCATGACGTCTCCCCTGCCAAATATCCAAAAATGTGAAAATTTTTATTGCAATAACTTTTGATCTAATTGAAATTTTGAAAAGACGCTACATGTATTCGTGATCAGCGTCGGACTTTACATCAGAAAATAGAGTTTGGTTGGAATAGGAGTTAGAAATTGTTTCCCTGTTCATGACGTCTCCCCTGCCAAATATCCAAAAAATGTGAAAATTTTTATTGCAATAACTTTTGATCTAATTGAAATTTTGAAAAGACGCTACATGTATTCGTGATCAGCGTCGGACTTTACATCAGAAAATAGAGTTTGGTTGGAATAGGAGTTAGAAATTGTTTCCCTGTTCATGACGTCTCCCCTGCCAAATATCCAAGAAATGTGAAAATTTTTATTGCAATAACTTTTGATCTAATTGAAATTTTGAAAAACGCTACATGTATTCGTGATCAGCGTCGGACTTTACATCAGAAAATAGAGTTTGGTTGGAATAGGAGTTAGAAATTGTTTCCCTGTTCATGACGTCTCCCCTGCCAAATATCCAAAAATGTGAAAATTTTTATTGCAATAACTTTTGATCTAATTGAAATTTTGAAAAGAGCTACATGTATTCGTGATCAGCGTCGGACTTTACATCAGAAAATAGAGTTTGGTTGGAATAGGAGTTAGAAATTGTTTCCCTGTTCATGACGTCTCCCCTGCCAAATATCCAAAAAATGTGAAAATTTTTATTGCAATAACTTTTGATCTAATTGAAATTTTGAAAAACGCTACATGTATTCGTGATCAGCGTCGGACTTTACATCAGAAAATAGAGTTTGGTTGGAATAGGAGTTAGAAATTGTTTCCCTGTTCATGACGTCTCCCCTGCCAAATATCCAAAAAATGTGAAAATTTTTATTGCAATAACTTTTGATCTAATTGAAATTTTGAAAAACGCTACATGTATTCGTGATCAGCGTCGGACTTTACATCAGAAAATAGAGTTTGGTTGGAATAGGAGTTAGAAATTGTTTCCCTGTTCATGACGTCTCCCCTGCCAAATATCCAAAAAATGTGAAAATTTTTATTGCAATAACTTTTGATCTAATTGAAATTTTGAAAAGACGCTACATGTATTCGTGATCAGCGTCGGACTTTACATCAGAAAATAGAGTTTGGTTGGAATAGGAGTTAGAAATTGTTTCCCTGTTCATGACGTCTCCCCTGCCAAATATCCAAAAAATGTGAAAATTTTTATTGCAATAACTTTTGATCTAATTGAAATTTTGAAAAGAGCTACATGTATTCGTGATCAGCGTCGGACTTTACATCAGAAAATAGAGTTTGGTTGGAATAGGAGTTAGAAATTGTTTCCCTGTTCATGACGTCTCCCCTGCCAAATATCCAAAAAATGTGAAAATTTTTATTGCAATAACTTTTGATCTAATTGAAATTTTGAAAAGAGCTACATGTATTCGTGATCAGCGTCGGACTTTACATCAGAAAATAGAGTTTGGTTGGAATAGGAGTTAGAAATTGTTTCCCTGTTCATGACGTCTCCCCTGCCAAATATCCAAAAATGTGAAAATTTTTATTGCAATAACTTTTGATCTAATTGAAATTTTGAAAAACGCTACATGTATTCGTGATCAGCGTCGGACTTTACATCAGAAAATAGAGTTTGGTTGGAATAGGAGTTAGAAATTGTTTCCCTGTTCATGACGTCTCCCCTGCCAAATATCCAAGAAATGTGAAAATTCTTATTGCAATAACTTTTGATCTAATTGAAATTTTGAAAAACGCTACATGTATTCGTGATCAGCGTCGGACTTTACATCAGAAAATAGAGTTTGGTTGGAATAGGAGTTAGAAATTGTTTCCCTGTTCATGACGTCTCCCCTGCCAAATATCCAAGAAATGTGAAAATTCTTATTGCAATAACTTTTGATCTAATTGAAATTTTGAAAAACGCTACATGTATTCGTGATCAGCGTCGGACTTTACATCAGAAAATAGAGTTTGGTTGGAATAGGAGTTAGAAATTGTTTCCCTGTTCATGACGTCTCCCCTGCCAAATATCCAAAAAATGTGAAAATTTTTATTGCAATAACTTTTGATCTAATTGAAATTTTGAAAAACGCTACATGTATTCGTGATCAGCGTCGGACTTTACATCAGAAAATAGAGTTTGGTTGGAATAGGAGTTAGAAATTGTTTCCCTGTTCATGACGTCTCCCCTGCCAAATATCCAAAAAATGTGAAAATTTTTATTGCAATAACTTTTGATCTAATTGAAATTTTGAAAAGACGCTACATGTATTCGTGATCAGCGTCGGACTTTACATCAGAAAATAGAGTTTGGTTGGAATAGGAGTTAGAAATTGTTTCCCTGTTCATGACGTCTCCCCTGCCAAATATCCAAAAAATGTGAAAATTTTTATTGCAATAACTTTTGATCTAATTGAAATTTTGAAAAGACGCTACATGTATTCGTGATCAGCGTCGGACTTTACATCAGAAAATAGAGTTTGGTTGGAATAGGAGTTAGAAATTGTTTCCCTGTTCATGACGTCTCCCCTGCCAAATATCCAAAAAATGTGAAAATTTTTATTGCAATAACTTTTGATCTAATTGAAATTTTGAAAAACGCTACATGTATTCGTGATCAGCGTCGGACTTTACATCAGAAAATAGAGTTTGGTTGGAATAGGAGTTAGAAATTGTTTCCCTGTTCATGACGTCTCCCCTGCCAAATATCCAAAAAATGTGAAAATTTTTATTGCAATAACTTTTGATCTAATTGAAATTTTGAAAAGACGCTACATGTATTCGTGATCAGCGTCGGACTTTACATCAGAAAATAGAGTTTGGTTGGAATAGGAGTTAGAAATTGTTTCCCTGTTCATGACGTCTCCCCTGCCAAATATCCAAAAAATGTGAAAATTTTTATTGCAATAACTTTTGATCTAATTGAAATTTTGAAAAACGCTACATGTATTCGTGATCAGCGTCGGACTTTACATCAGAAAATAGAGTTTGGTTGGAATAGGAGTTAGAAATTGTTTCCCTGTTCATGACGTCTCCCCTGCCAAATATCCAAAAAATGTGAAAATTTTTATTGCAATAACTTTTGATCTAATTGAAATTTTGAAAAACGCTACATGTATTCGTGATCAGCGTCGGACTTTACATCAGAAAATAGAGTTTGGTTGGAATAGGAGTTAGAAATTGTTTCCCTGTTCATGACGTCTCCCCTGCCAAATATCCAAAAAATGTGAAAATTTTTATTGCAATAACTTTTGATCTAATTGAAATTTTGAAAAGACGCTACATGTATTCGTGATCAGCGTCGGACTTTACATCAGAAAATAGAGTTTGGTTGGAATAGGAGTTAGAAATTGTTTCCCTGTTCATGACGTCTCCCCTGCCAAATATCCAAAAAATGTGAAAATTTTTATTGCAATAACTTTTGATCTAATTGAAATTTTGAAAAGACGCTACATGTATTCGTGATCAGCGTCGGACTTTACATCAGAAAATAGAGTTTGGTTGGAATAGGAGTTAGAAATTGTTTCCCTGTTCATGACGTCTCCCCTGCCAAATATCCAAAAAATGTGAAAATTTTTATTGCAATAACTTTTGATCTAATTGAAATTTTGAAAAGACGCTACATGTATTCGTGATCAGCGTCGGACTTTACATCAGAAAATAGAGTTTGGTTGGAATAGGAGTTAGAAATTGTTTCCCTGTTCATGACGTCTCCCCTGCCAAATATCCAAAAAATGTGAAAATTTTTATTGCAATAACTTTTGATCTAATTGAAATTTTGAAAAACGCTACATGTATTCGTGATCAGCGTCGGACTTTACATCAGAAAATAGAGTTTGGTTGGAATAGGAGTTAGAAATTGTTTCCCTGTTCATGACGTCTCCCCTGCCAAATATCCAAAAAATGTGAAAATTTTTATTGCAATAACTTTTGATCTAATTGAAATTTTGAAAAGCGCTACATGTATTCGTGATCAGCGTCGGACTTTACATCAGAAAATAGAGTTTGGTTGGAATAGGAGTTAGAAATTGTTTCCCTGTTCATGACGTCTCCCCTGCCAAATATCCAAAAAATGTGAAAATTTTTATTGCAATAACTTTTGATCTAATTGAAATTTTGAAAAGCGCTACATGTATTCGTGATCAGCGTCGGACTTTACATCAGAAAATAGAGTTTGGTTGGAATAGGAGTTAGAAATTGTTTCCCTGTTCATGACGTCTCCCCTGCCAAATATCCAAGAAATGTGAAAATTTTTATTGCAATAACTTTTGATCTAATTGAAATTTTGAAAAACGCTACATGTATTCGTGATCAGCGTCGGACTTTACATCAGAAAATAGAGTTTGGTTGGAATAGGAGTTAGAAATTGTTTCCCTGTTCATGACGTCTCCCCTGCCAAATATCCAAAAAATGTGAAAATTTTTATTGCAATAACTTTTGATCTAATTGAAATTTTGAAAAGACGCTACATGTATTCGTGATCAGCGTCGGACTTTACATCAGAAAATAGAGTTTGGTTGGAATAGGAGTTAGAAATTGTTTCCCTGTTCATGACGTCTCCCCTGCCAAATATCCAAGAAATGTGAAAATTTTTATTGCAATAACTTTTGATCTAATTGAAATTTTGAAAAGACGCTACATGTATTCGTGATCAGCGTCGGACTTTACATCAGAAAATAGAGTTTGGTTGGAATAGGAGTTAGAAATTGTTTCCCTGTTCATGACGTCTCCCCTGCCAAATATCCAAAAAATGTGAAAATTTTTATTGCAATAACTTTTGATCTAATTGAAATTTTGAAAAACGCTACATGTATTCGTGATCAGCGTCGGACTTTACATCAGAAAATAGAGTTTGGTTGGAATAGGAGTTAGAAATTGTTTCCCTGTTCATGACGTCTCCCCTGCCAAATATCCAAAAATGTGAAAATTTTTATTGCAATAACTTTTGATCTAATTGAAATTTTGAAAAGACGCTACATGTATTCGTGATCAGCGTCGGACTTTACATCAGAAAATAGAGTTTGGTTGGAATAGGAGTTAGAAATTGTTTCCCTGTTCATGACGTCTCCCCTGCCAAATATCCAAAAAATGTGAAAATTTTTATTGCAATAACTTTTGATCTAATTGAAATTTTGAAAAGACGCTACATGTATTCGTGATCAGCGTCGGACTTTACATCAGAAAATAGAGTTTGGTTGGAATAGGAGTTAGAAATTGTTTCCCTGTTCATGACGTCTCCCCTGCCAAATATCCAAAAAATGTGAAAATTTTTATTGCAATAACTTTTGATCTAATTGAAATTTTGAAAAGACGCTACATGTATTCGTGATCAGCGTCGGACTTTACATCAGAAAATAGAGTTTGGTTGGAATAGGAGTTAGAAATTGTTTCCCTGTTCATGACGTCTCCCCTGCCAAATATCCAAGAAATGTGAAAATTTTTATTGCAATAACTTTTGATCTAATTGAAATTTTGAAAAACGCTACATGTATTCGTGATCAGCGTCGGACTTTACATCAGAAAATAGAGTTTGGTTGGAATAGGAGTTAGAAATTGTTTCCCTGTTCATGACGTCTCCCCTGCCAAATATCCAAAAAATGTGAAAAGTTCTTATTGCAATAACTTTTGATCTAATTGAAATTTTGAAAAACGCTACATGTATTCGTGATCAGCGTCGGACTTTACATCAGAAAATAGAGTTTGGTTGGAATAGGAGTTAGAAATTGTTTCCCTGTTCATGACGTCTCCCCTGCCAAATATCCAAAAAATGTGAAAATTTTTATTGCAATAACTTTTGATCTAATTGAAATTTTGAAAAGACGCTACATGTATTCGTGATCAGCGTCGGACTTTACATCAGAAAATAGAGTTTGGTTGGAATAGGAGTTAGAAATTGTTTCCCTGTTCATGACGTCTCCCCTGCCAAATATCCAAAAAATGTGAAAATTTTTATTGCAATAACTTTTGATCTAATTGAAATTTTGAAAAGACGCTACATGTATTCGTGATCAGCGTCGGACTTTACATCAGAAAATAGAGTTTGGTTGGAATAGGAGTTAGAAATTGTTTCCCTGTTCATGACGTCTCCCCTGCCAAATATCCAAGAAATGTGAAAATTTTTATTGCAATAACTTTTGATCTAATTGAAATTTTGAAAAGACGCTACATGTATTCGTGATCAGCGTCGGACTTTACATCAGAAAATAGAGTTTGGTTGGAATAGGAGTTAGAAATTGTTTCCCTGTTCATGACGTCTCCCCTGCCAAATATCCAAAAAATGTGAAAATTTTTATTGCAATAACTTTTGATCTAATTGAAATTTTGAAAAACGCTACATGTATTCGTGATCAGCGTCGGACTTTACATCAGAAAATAGAGTTTGGTTGGAATAGGAGTTAGAAATTGTTTCCCTGTTCATGACGTCTCCCCTGCCAAATATCCAAAAAATGTGAAAATTTTTATTGCAATAACTTTTGATCTAATTGAAATTTTGAAAAGACGCTACATGTATTCGTGATCAGCGTCGGACTTTACATCAGAAAATAGAGTTTGGTTGGAATAGGAGTTAGAAATTGTTTCCCTGTTCATGACGTCTCCCCTGCCAAATATCCAAGAAATGTGAAAATTTTTATTGCAATAACTTTTGATCTAATTGAAATTTTGAAAAACGCTACATGTATTCGTGATCAGCGTCGGACTTTACATCAGAAAATAGAGTTTGGTTGGAATAGGAGTTAGAAATTGTTTCCCTGTTCATGACGTCTCCCCTGCCAAATATCCAAAAATGTGAAAATTTTTATTGCAATAACTTTTGATCTAATTGAAATTTTGAAAAACGCTACATGTATTCGTGATCAGCGTCGGACTTTACATCAGAAAATAGAGTTTGGTTGGAATAGGAGTTAGAAATTGTTTCCCTGTTCATGACGTCTCCCCTGCCAAATATCCAAAAATGTGAAAATTTTTATTGCAATAACTTTTGATCTAATTGAAATTTTGAAAAGACGCTACATGTATTCGTGATCAGCGTCGGACTTTACATCAGAAAATAGAGTTTGGTTGGAATAGGAGTTAGAAATTGTTTCCCTGTTCATGACGTCTCCCCTGCCAAATATCCAAGAAATGTGAAAATTCTTATTGCAATAACTTTTGATCTAATTGAAATTTTGAAAAGACGCTACATGTATTCGTGATCAGCGTCGGACTTTACATCAGAAAATAGAGTTTGGTTGGAATAGGAGTTAGAAATTGTTTCCCTGTTCATGACGTCTCCCCTGCCAAATATCCAAAAAATGTGAAAATTTTTATTGCAATAACTTTTGATCTAATTGAAATTTTGAAAAACGCTACATGTATTCGTGATCAGCGTCGGACTTTACATCAGAAAATAGAGTTTGGTTGGAATAGGAGTTAGAAATTGTTTCCCTGTTCATGACGTCTCCCCTGCCAAATATCCAAAAAATGTGAAAATTTTTATTGCAATAACTTTTGATCTAATTGAAATTTTGAAAAACGCTACATGTATTCGTGATCAGCGTCGGACTTTACATCAGAAAATAGAGTTTGGTTGGAATAGGAGTTAGAAATTGTTTCCCTGTTCATGACGTCTCCCCTGCCAAATATCCAAAAAATGTGAAAATTTTTATTGCAATAACTTTTGATCTAATTGAAATTTTGAAAAGACGCTACATGTATTCGTGATCAGCGTCGGACTTTACATCAGAAAATAGAGTTTGGTTGGAATAGGAGTTAGAAATTGTTTCCCTGTTCATGACGTCTCCCCTGCCAAATATCCAAGAAATGTGAAAAGTTTTATTGCAATAACTTTTGATCTAATTGAAATTTTGAAAAACGCTACATGTATTCGTGATCAGCGTCGGACTTTACATCAGAAAATAGAGTTTGGTTGGAATAGGAGTTAGAAATTGTTTCCCTGTTCATGACGTCTCCCCTGCCAAATATCCAAAAATGTGAAAATTTTTATTGCAATAACTTTTGATCTAATTGAAATTTTGAAAAGACGCTACATGTATTCGTGATCAGCGTCGGACTTTACATCAGAAAATAGAGTTTGGTTGGAATAGGAGTTAGAAATTGTTTCCCTGTTCATGACGTCTCCCCTGCCAAATATCCAAAAAATGTGAAAATTTTTATTGCAATAACTTTTGATCTAATTGAAATTTTGAAAAGACGCTACATGTATTCGTGATCAGCGTCGGACTTTACATCAGAAAATAGAGTTTGGTTGGAATAGGAGTTAGAAATTGTTTCCCTGTTCATGACGTCTCCCCTGCCAAATATCCAAGAAATGTGAAAATTTTTATTGCAATAACTTTTGATCTAATTGAAATTTTGAAAAACGCTACATGTATTCGTGATCAGCGTCGGACTTTACATCAGAAAATAGAGTTTGGTTGGAATAGGAGTTAGAAATTGTTTCCCTGTTCATGACGTCTCCCCTGCCAAATATCCAAGAAATGTGAAAAGTTTTTATTGCAATAACTTTTGATCTAATTGAAATTTTGAAAAACGCTACATGTATTCGTGATCAGCGTCGGACTTTACATCAGAAAATAGAGTTTGGTTGGAATAGGAGTTAGAAATTGTTTCCCTGTTCATGACGTCTCCCCTGCCAAATATCCAAGAAATGTGAAAATTCTTATTGCAATAACTTTTGATCTAATTGAAATTTTGAAAAACGCTACATGTATTCGTGATCAGCGTCGGACTTTACATCAGAAAATAGAGTTTGGTTGGAATAGGAGTTAGAAATTGTTTCCCTGTTCATGACGTCTCCCCTGCCAAATATCCAAAAAATG
The DNA here is from genome assembly GCA_019973975.1 of Trichonephila clavata. Classification (NCBI taxonomy): domain Eukaryota; kingdom Metazoa; phylum Arthropoda; class Arachnida; order Araneae; family Nephilidae; genus Trichonephila; species Trichonephila clavata. Next base: position 16,382 of record BMAO01031596.1, read on the forward strand.
TGAAAATTTTTATTGCAATAACTTTTGATCTAATTGAAATTTTGAAAAGACGCTACATGTATTCGTGATCAGCGTCGGACTTTACATCAGAAAATAGAGTTTGGTTGGAATAGGAGTTAGAAATTGTTTCCCTGTTCATGACGTCTCCCCTGCCAAATATCCAAGAAATGTGAAAAGTTCTTATTGCAATAACTTTTGATCTAATTGAAATTTTGAAAAACGCTACATGTATTCGTGATCAGCGTCGGATTTTACATCAGAAAATAGAGTTTGGTTGGAATAGGAGTTAGAAATTGTTTCCCTGTTCATGACGTCTCCCCTGCCAAATATCCAAAAAATGTGAAAATTTTTATTGCAATAACTTTTGATCTAATTGAAATTTTGAAAAGACGCTACATGTATTCGTGATCAGCGTCGGACTTTACATCAGAAAATAGAGTTTGGTTGGAATAGGAGTTAGAAATTGTTTCCCTGTTCATGACGTCTCCCCTGCCAAATATCCAAAAAATGTGAAAATTTTTATTGCAATAACTTTTGATCTAATTGAAATTTTGAAAAACGCTACATGTATTCGTGATCAGCGTCGGACTTTACATCAGAAAATAGAGTTTGGTTGGAATAGGAGTTAGAAATTGTTTCCCTGTTCATGACGTCTCCCCTGCCAAATATCCAAAAAATGTGAAAATTTTTATTGCAATAACTTTTGATCTAATTGAAATTTTGAAAAGACGCTACATGTATTCGTGATCAGCGTCGGACTTTACATCAGAAAATAGAGTTTGGTTGGAATAGGAGTTAGAAATTGTTTCCCTGTTCATGACGTCTCCCCTGCCAAATATCCAAAAAATGTGAAAATTTTTATTGCAATAACTTTTGATCTAATTGAAATTTTGAAAAACGCTACATGTATTCGTGATCAGCGTCGGACTTTACATCAGAAAATAGAGTTTGGTTGGAATAGGAGTTAGAAATTGTTTCCCTGTTCATGACGTCTCCCCTGCCAAATATCCAAAAAATGTGAAAATTTTTATTGCAATAACTTTTGATCTAATTGAAATTTTGAAAAGACGCTACATGTATTCGTGATCAGCGTCGGACTTTACATCAGAAAATAGAGTTTGGTTGGAATAGGAGTTAGAAATTGTTTCCCTGTTCATGACGTCTCCCCTGCCAAATATCCAAAAAATGTGAAAATTTTTATTGCAATAACTTTTGATCTAATTGAAATTTTGAAAAGAGCTACATGTATTCGTGATCAGCGTCGGACTTTACATCAGAAAATAGAGTTTGGTTGGAATAGGAGTTAGAAATTGTTTCCCTGTTCATGACGTCTCCCCTGCCAAATATCCAAAAAATGTGAAAATTTTTATTGCAATAACTTTTGATCTAATTGAAATTTTGAAAAGAGCTACATGTATTCGTGATCAGCGTCGGACTTTACATCAGAAAATAGAGTTTGGTTGGAATAGGAGTTAGAAATTTTTTCCCTGTTCATGACGTCTCCCCTGCCAAATATCCAAGAAATGTGAAAAGTTCTTATTGCAATAACTTTTGATCTAATTGAAATTTTGAAAAACGCTACATGTATTCGTGATCAGCGTCGGACTTTACATCAGAAAATAGAGTTTGGTTGGAATAGGAGTTAGAAATTGTTTCCCTGTTCATGACGTCTCCCCTGCCAAATATCCAAAAAATGTGAAAAGTTTTTATTGCAATAACTTTTGATCTAATTGAAATTTTGAAAAACGCTACATGTATTCGTGATCAGCGTCGGACTTTACATCAGAAAATAGAGTTTGGTTGGAATAGGAGTTAGAAATTGTTTCCCTGTTCATGACGTCTCCCCTGCCAAATATCCAAGAAATGTGAAAAGTTCTTATTGCAATAACTTTTGATCTAATTGAAATTTTGAAAAGAGCTACATGTATTCGTGATCAGCGTCGGACTTTACATCAGAAAATAGAGTTTGGTTGGAATAGGAGTTAGAAATTGTTTCCCTGTTCATGACGTCTCCCCTGCCAAATATCCAAAAATGTGAAAATTTTTATTGCAATAACTTTTGATCTAATTGAAATTTTGAAAAACGCTACATGTATTCGTGATCAGCGTCGGACTTTACATCAGAAAATAGAGTTTGGTTGGAATAGGAGTTAGAAATTGTTTCCCTGTTCATGACGTCTCCCCTGCCAAATATCCAAAAAATGTGAAAATTTTTATTGCAATAACTTTTGATCTAATTGAAATTTTGAAAAAACGCTACATGTATTCGTGATCAGCGTCGGACTTTTACATCAGAAAATAGAGTTTGGTTGGAATAGGAGTTAGAAATTGTTTCCCTGTTCATGACGTCTCCCCTGCCAAATATCCAAAAAATGTGAAAATTTTTATTGCAATAACTTTTGATCTAATTGAAATTTTGAAAAGACGCTACATGTATTCGTGATCAGCGTCGGACTTTACATCAGAAAATAGAGTTTGGTTGGAATAGGAGTTAGAAATTGTTTCCCTGTTCATGACGTCTCCCCTGCCAAATATCCAAGAAATGTGAAAAGTTCTTTATTGCAATAACTTTTGATCTAATTGAAATTTTGAAAAACGCTACATGTATTCGTGATCAGCGTCGGATTTTACATCAGAAAATAGAGTTTGGTTGGAATAGGAGTTAGAAATTGTTTCCCTGTTCATGACGTCTCCCCTGCCAAATATCCAAAAAATGTGAAAATTTTTTATTGCAATAACTTTTGATCTAATTGAAATTTTTGAAAAGAGCTACATGTATTCGTGATCAGCGTCGGACTTTACATCAGAAAATAGAGTTTGGTTGAATAGGAGTTAGAAATTGTTTCCCTGTTCA
>BMAO01031598.1:0-44940 GCA_019973975.1 Trichonephila clavata
CGACGAACGTTTTAAACATTATCGTCTGGAAAGATATGCAAATACTGTTGTTGATATGCCAATAATGTGTTTTTTCCTTGCACCGGAAGTGACTCCATACTTTGTTTTTCGTATTTTTCTCGTAAACTATGGATCGTACAAGAATGCTTCTTTGGGCAGTTTTTATGTACTCCCAACAAGGAATCTAGCTGTGCAGAGTTTATGCGGTCGTTTTGGGACACCCCTCTCTCTCTCTCTCTCTCTCTATATATATATATATATGTGTGTGTGTGTGTGTGTACTGCTAATTTGTATTTAAACCATAATGAGCTATACAACAAACCTTTCCAAACCACTACGTCCTTGTAGTAGTTCATAATGTAGCCCGTTCACAGAAAATATTTTTAAACATAAGTGTTCGCGAGGAGATCTTACTCACCTCAAATACCTTAAAATTGTAAAAAAAAAACGTTTGCCATTCCTAAATGAGGAAGATATGTTATTAATATATTTTAGTTCCTAAGAACACTGTCATTAAGAAGGATACGGATAAGGTCATTGGTAACAAATGCATAGTTTCCCAGAATTGAAGATATCACGAGCCTGGATTGACTTCGTTTCCCGCGCGAACCATTTCCGTGTTAAATATTGTTCTCGACTTGATCGTGCCCTGCACGCATGGTTACCTCGCCACCATAGGAGGAGGGGTAGGCCACAGTTTGAGAATCGTTGATTTAAATAATTTTGCAGAACCGTTTTAAATGTCTTCTAAAACGCATTTATAATTTTCTTCATACATCTTGTCCTTTTCTCTGAGTATCACAAAGGATGAATAAACCTAATTATATTTATAACATAAAACATTTTCTAAATATAAAAAGATGACAAAACATTTACATAATAAAAGTCATTGTTGTAGAATATAAACCTTATTGTAGAATATTCATGAAACATTCATTTAAAATTAATTGTAATTCTAAATGTATTTCTCTGAATAAATGTATTGGTTTCATAAAACAACAATTCAGAATGTGATTGTAATTTCCTTTTACAGAATAAAAATAATATTTTATTTGTTAAAAACTCATAATTCTGAAATTGTTCTTTTTATCACATTTTTAGTGGAAAAGCAATTATCAATTTTCTTTTTATAGGAGAATTATTAAATCTAGATTAAACAAGAGAATATAATGTTTCTTTTTTAACAGGCATCTATTTCTATTCAAATAAGTTCTATTGTACTATTATTTTCTATATGTAATATATTTATAAGTAAATTTAGTTATGAAACAAATTCCTTTCATGAAACTGCAATTATATTTATATACAATAATGAACGCTTTAAGTGAATGAAATATTTCGCAAGTCATTTAACAATTGATAGATTTTACAAAAATAAAAAGTTTTATTAAGATGACGTGGTAGGTTTATAAAAACATATTTGATTTAAGAGTTTTCACATATGTATTGGTTAACACTATGTATGTGCATATAAAAACAATTTTTGTGCTTAAAATACCACAAATGAATAATTTAATATTTAAACGAAACATTTTAAAATTCATGGATTATAAAATGCTACTCAATTTACATTAATTGACGTACACAAATGAAATTTGATTTACAAGTTTGTCAAGATATGTACAGTACAAATTTTTATGGATTTTATGCTAACGTCATTGATATTTGAAAACAGAGTGTTTTATCAATGCTTAGTGAAAATTTCTTTAAATATCTATAAATTCTAGAATAACTTTTATTAAATAAATTAAGTATTGTCTTGATTCTAAAATCCTTATCAGCTTTTGTTAAATGTGATAATAACAATAGCTAGAAAATATTAAAGCATTTGACGCAGTATAAAAACATTAGCAATTTAAATAAAGATAAAATGGTTAGTTTTTCTTTCTAAAATAAATTATTTTAAAGTTTTTATTTGCCATTGGGATATGGATAAAAACTGACATAATAGTTATCATAACTTTGCATTGTTTTAGCTTACAGCTTGATTCAAAATTAGTGAGACCAATTTTAAAAGCATGTAACTATTTATGGTAAATTTTTATCGCTTTAATGTCAGTTATATTTTAAAAATGTAACATTTAAATTATATACCAACCTAACTGTTTTTATTTGTGAGAGTAAATTGTGGCTCCGAAATTAGATCCTACAACTCGAAATGAAATTTTAAAGCTTTTGCAGAATGGTTGCTCAAATTCTGTTAAAAGTAAAACATTCAAAATCAGGAAAAACATTTTTCTAATGGGTTACTATATAAACTTTGACAAGAAATAAAATTTGGCTGACAATCAAATGGTCTAGGAAAACAATGCGAATGAAAAAAGGGAAAAAAGAAGAATAGAAGCTGAAAATACTTATCACTGTAGAAAATACATTGCCTCGAATAACTTTAGAAAAGAAACTACACAGGTATCACAGTCAACCTTTTTTCGTCAGATAAAGAAAATTTCCTATAAAAAAGTGAATAAACCAGCCTATCCTCAAGTGTCTGTTAAGACCGTAGGAAAACGATGAAAACGTTCTTGACCTCTGTATTTAATGGTACGCAAAGATAAATACAAAACATGGATAACTTAGAATGAAGCGCTATTTCATCTGTCGTTTAGAACTGGCAAAATAATCATACCATACACTTTACGCAAAAAATGTCGCTAAGTCTCATCTGTTTTGCAAAAGGCAAGTTTACGGTAAGGTGGCATGGTATGGATGGGAATGCCCTCTCCAGGCTGAAAAAAGCATTTTTTTGTAAAACCAATGACTAAATATGATGATAAATATTATCAGAATAAAGTTTTGAAACACTTAATCAAGAACAGTCTTTATCATCAAAGAAATACTTTGTTTTTCACCAAAATTCTGCAACTAGTCATACTATAAAATCAACTATAAAATGACTGAAAAATAAAAACTTAAATGTTCTTTCTCCTGAGAAAAATCACTACCACCATTTCCTGACTGTGTTCCCTGCGGTTAATTATTTTGGAGTTACTTAAAAAACAATTGAATAGAACTAAACTAAGAACACTTCAAGGGCTTCAAAAAGCAAACAAAAAGGAAAAATATTTTCAAAAATGATTGAGAATACTCTTTTGGCTTGGCGAAACATTTAAGTAAAATGTACTATGCTAAAAGAAACCACCATTGAAAATTTCATATAAATAACTTAATTCAATAAAAATTCAATATACTCTTTACATTATTTATGAATCAACCGATGGAGCTTTTAAATTTGGGAGGATATAGAAAACTTTATGAAGTATATTTTAAACCGGAGCTTCTCAAACTTTCAATATTAGCGACCCAATATTCTCTCTCAATCACAATTTTCCCTCCATACACAATAGCAATGTATTAAATTCAATAATACTATACTTCGACATTAAAACTACAATATGGTATTAGCCTCTTAAGTGCGGCCGCCGTAAATAAACGTATCGCTTAGACGGTGTGTTATTTGCCCTGGACGTATATATACGTCTTTCCGAAGTAAGATATTTTCTGTGAAGTGCTATCCATAAAATTATTCCGAAGGCTTTGGAGCGCAATAATAACCTTGACAGTGTTTGCGAAGGATTTACTTATTTCAGAGGATTTGCTTATTTATTCCTTTTCTACCCCTCCTCTCCAATACACCACATTTACTCATCTACGTGTTAAACGGTGAGATTGAGGAGTGAATCGCGTAATTTTTAATCAGCATTTAAGTGATTAAATTTAAATGATATAAATTATCACGAAAAGTGTTACAATTTTTGCACATAATTTTAAACAAGCTGAGGGATCACTGGTAATTATTAAACTTGTTCTAGCTTAGTATTGTTAACTTAATTATATCATACAAGGGTGATCAAATGAAAAGATACGAAACGACACGGTAGGTACAAATGTAGACTTTATTCAAAATATACACCATAGGCCTGAGCACAACGATCCCACTGATGAACAAGCCGCAGGATTCCTTGTTCCCAGAATTCCTGTGGCTGTGACGAGACCGAGTCCTTCACAGTGTCCTTGAGTACGTCGTCCGAGTTGAAGCGCTTTCCTTTCAGGTGTTTCTTCAGTGGACCAAACACATGGAAATCGCAGGGTGACATGTCCGGACTGTAGGACGGATGGTCCAACGTCTCCATTGGAACTTGTCCAGTTCCATTTGTGTGACTCTGGAGACGTGTGGACGCGCGTTATCATGGAGCAGAACCACACCCTCCGTGAGCAGCCCCGGTCTTTTGTTCTTGATGGACCTGCGTAGGCGTCGGAGTGTCTCACAGTACACATCGGAGTTAATGCTTTTTCTGTGCTCGAGTAATTTTTGTGCTCGCATCATTTGGACGCCGCTTTTTATAAGAGCCTTTGCTCTCTCCTGCGCATGCGGGCACCCGCGCATGATCCGATACCAGTCAGAGTCTCCAATGACATCCCGAGATGTCTCGCTACATTCTCCCTTGGCGGAATATGCAAATATTTAACTGTTTCATTTTTATGTCGTTTCGTACCTTTTCATTTGATCACCCTTGTACAATACGCTGTACTGATATATTTATAAATGTATAATATCAGTGTAATGCATGTTTTGTTTTTTGCCATGTCAAAATGTATTTTGTTTGTTTAAATTCGGTAAAGTACAATTTTTTTTAAATAATTTTTTTTTTGTTTTTGATTTTTCAATATGATCGCGCTCCCCTTGTAGGGTTATCACGCCCCCTTAGGGAAGCGCGCCCAACAGTTTGAGAAAAAACTGGTTTAAGCTAAATAATTTTAAATTTGTCGATGGAATCGTGTTGTGTCCTTAAATTTAGTAAGTGTAAAATATATTTAAATATATTCGTTGATGAGTTGAAATATATATTATTCATTTAGCCTCGTAGTTTTGCTCTTTTTTGACAACATTCAAATCCATGTTATTTCTATAAGTGTCATATCCTTATTAACATACCAATGTCTCAGCATTTCCAGCTAAAGGAGAATAATTACTCTTCGGCACTTTGCTCAACTCTCTATGTATGGAAATGGGTTATCTTCATCTAATTAACTTTCGATGCGCACTACACTCGATGACTTCGCGCAGGAGATGAAAGTTAAAGCTGGGAATTAATTGAATTCGGAACCTGTAAGGCTTAAATAAGTATTTGGTAACATGAGACTTAATCTTGGACCTCGCAGAAAGTCACGCAGTTGGGAATGAGCGATTCTGCTGAAAGATTCACTCTCTATAATTAGACATATACTGGAACTTTCTATTATTTTGTTTTCGTTTGCTCTTTTTATCTACTCTTCCCTTTTTTCTCTCCTGAAATCTCTCTAATCAAGAAGCAATGTGAGGATGAGCTATCATGAGGTTGATAAGTATTGCAATCACGTTATGCTGTAATTACATCTGAAGTAAGTGGGAAAGCTACTAGTACTTCAGGCAATCGTTTTGAAAGTTAAGTTATTCTCTTAAATTATTTTGCATGCAATTTACGCTTCTCACTTGCATTATACATTTTGGAGGCTTTTTATATTTGCATTAATATTTTGGGAGAGGGGGGAAGAGTTGGAAGTTTATGTGAGTTTATGAGTTTTCTTCTCTCCTTTTAGTTTGGTAGTTATATAAATTTTTTTTGACATAGAATAGAAACGTTTAAATAATTGTTAATATGAATCCATACATTACGCAGCATAGGATTAAAAAAACTACATTTTACAGCAATAATGCATCAGATTTTTTGTTGTTGTTGTTGAGTAAGAATTGAACTTTTGAAGCATTTTGCTTTTCCTTAGGCTTTCCTAAAAGAGAAGAAGTGAAAATTTTTAATATATCCGTGAATAGCAACATACATCTTGTGTATTGATATAAACCTTCTGCATTTTCAAATATGTCATGTGTTATAACAAATCTTGAAGATGTATATTTTTTTTTCAAACCGGCAGAATGTTGTTCTCTATTCAGATTCAAAATTGCTTACACTATTTAACCTAAAAATGTTCGTAGTAACATACATTAAGGAAATAATTCAGTTATATTTCAATGCATAAGGTTTAAAGCTATTTTAAGACTGTTACTCTGAATCGGAATTTGGGACTTATTACTTGGTACATTTTAATAAACAAAATAATCTGTAAAAAAAACAATGCTTTTCTTCATCCAGGTGCATTTGAAAAGGATTTTATTTGTCTGGTATTTTAAAAAGCATGCTAGTCTTTATAATGGGATAAATGTTCTACATTCATAGAAAATCTGTGTGAACAATGTAATTATATCGTTTAATAAAATTTGTAGTTAGGCAAAAAGAAGTATTGGTAAATATATGTTTGTTTGTTGTATATACTAATCAGCTATAAATATATAGAAGAAACAAAATTATAACGTGCATTAGTTTGATACTTTAATGTTGTCATTTTTTCTGTGTATGTATATATATAGAATTTTAATCAAAAACAATTTTTCGCAACCATTATATGATGTTAAACACATTATTTTAATTGTATATGATCTTAAAATATATAAATATACACATACATAATACATTTATAAGGCAGATTTAAGGACAATTTATTTCTCAAATTTTAATACATTACCCTAAAATAGCTTAAATTTGATTCTAAATTTTTCATAAATATTACATTTAAATACCATTCATCCTAAAAAAGCTTTTCTAAGTAACACCAAATAACCTTGGGAGAAAACGTTGTTATAAGAAGTAAATATATTATCAATAGAGTTTGCAAATGTGAATTAAAACAATTAACAATGTCTTCATAATGTTATTTATGTTTCTTTTTAGTTAATAAAGATAAGTCCAAAACATGTTATTAAAAGTTTTATATTATCTTTATTTAACTAATCTCAAAAACATTGTTTTATGACTTAATCACATATGTAGCATTAAAATAGAAATAACAAAGTATCCCTTTTACTGAGATCCTATTTTGTTAACTTGGAAATAATCCAAAAGGCACATTAGCATTATTAAGGGTGTCTTGAAATCTACATGAAGACATTAATTACACTTATTCCCTTCACCCATTTCTCCCAAAAGTGTTACTTTATCTCTTCCTTTTTCGAGCTATGGATGCAGTTTTTTTAGTTTTCATAAGTTTAGCGGTCATTAATTCTGGAAATAAATAGTTTCTTATTTAAAATGTTCAAAAACTAGAAGCCAAAATAATTTTTCATGGATTTAGTTATTGAATTGTGGTAGAAAGAATAAACAATTAATTCATTCTCATCTCGTATAAAAATATGCTACATTCTACTAACCAAAATATGGATGAAATGAAAGTTAACAAAATGCTACATGAAGTTTTGTAAAAAATAACAGGCATTAAGAGGATAAATATATATACTCATATTTTTAAGTTGGAAATTCTAAGCGAAATTAAAATTTCATTTCAACAAAAAGTGATATATATATTGTATCACAAATGATAAAATTTGTTTTTGTTTCTCTAATTACTCGGGGCAAACCCTGTAAGATTAACATTCCATTATAAGGTTATTGTTTTGTTGGCATACAATCTATTGATCAAATATTTTAAATGAGGAGAGAGAGAAATCACTTAATTTTAAGATATAAGTAAAATAAATTGAGAAAAAAAGTTCTCGATAGAAACATGACAGTTTCACAACTGTCAAAAAACTTTTAATAAATTGTATTTCAATTTCTTCTAGAATCCAAGATGACTTAAAAGTTAAAATGATATCTCAATGAATTGATGAAAAAAATGTTAATACATTACTAAAAGTTAATACATTATTTATGAAACAAGATATTTGAAAAGAGAGAGAGATAGAAAAATTATCAGGTAGAATTTATCGGTAGTTATGCCAATATTCCCTTGATGGCAAATAATAAAAATAAATTATATTTCAGATTCAAATACTTCTCAAGATTCATTGTGTAAAGTGTTGTACTTAATATCTATTGATATGCTAGCATTTAATTCAGGGTCAATAAAGAAAAAGATAAAGTGGGATATAAAATATAATACATTAAAGAAAATTTTTTCACTTACATAAATTTAATAGTTATAAATAATCCAACAATGACATTACAATCTAATTAACTACATGTACAAGCAAAATTGTATGTGTATTTGCAACAATATTTATATTAATATTTCTTAATTTGCAGGAATTTGCTACAAAATATAATTTTTACCCTTAAATATATATATATATACACTGCTGGCCACCGTAAATGCAACACCAAGAAAGACAAGAGATAGCACAACAAAATTTATTTTGTAGATAACATGTTGACCAAGTATCAAATGATTAAATTTATAGACTTCTGTGAAGTGTGGTTCCTGCCAGAATCAGTAGCCAGAGTAGCCGCCATTGTTGGAGATCACCACTGCCACACGCCTCGGCATTGATTCAAAGAGACTTTGGATGAGTTCATGGGGTACAGCAAACGAAGCAGCTTCCACACGTTGCCAAAGGTGACCTGGTGTGTTAGCTGGGGGTGTAATCTGGGTCAATCGTACAGCAACCATGGGCCACGTGTTTTCCGGAGAGCGAGCCGGTCAGGGAAGCCATTCAATCTGGTGATTGACGAAGAACCTTTGGACAATACGTGGCACTTGTGGTTGCGCATTATCCTGATGAAATATGGGTGTGGCCAAGCCCTGAAGGTAAGGAAGGACAACTGGCTCCAGCACCTTGGAGATGTATATAGCGCTGGCTGTTTAAAGTACAGGCAATGCGTACTAGAGGAGTACGAGAGTGACATCCAATACCGCCCCATACCATAATACCCGGTGCAGGACCAGTGTGGTGGTGCATAACGCAGCTGTTCAGAATCCTCTCTCCACGATGTCTCCAGACTCGAATCCGACCATCGTGGTGTTGCAGACAGATGCGTGATTCGTTAGTAAGGACACCTTCATTCTATTCTGCCTCCCACATCCTTCTTTTATCGCACTATTGGCGGCGGCGACGTCTGTGGTTCTGCGTCAAGGGTAGACCAAGCAATGGGCATCTTGCGGACAGACCACTCTGCTGTAAACGGCTTCGAATGGTACGCGCAGACACTGAATGATGCGTTACAGATTCAAAGTGATGTGCTATGGTTCGTGCTGTGACTGAGTGTTCCGTCACTGCCATGCGAACAATTTGCCTGTCCTTACGTGAAGTGGTGCACTGAGGTGGATGCGATCGACCACGTCGGTCCGTCGTACCCTCCTGCATCCAACGGTCACATATCCGCACTACAGTTCTTTGATTTCTTCCAACACGACTACCGATTTCCCTGAAAGGTAATACACAATCTCGGTAGGCCAATATCCTTCCTCTGTCGAACTCGGATACTTGATCAAAAGCTGATCGCTGTTTTCTAAAGCTGATCGTTTTTTGAAAAAACCACAAGAAAATTACAATTGCCGAACTTGAAATCGTCGAAATCTCCAAGCCTTAAATAGCGCTTTGAGGTGGCGCCAAAGGCGTGCTGGATGTGTGTCAGCGCTGAAATTCTAATCTTTTGCATATTTCACCTCCTCTAATGCATGTTGTAAATTTCATGTTATTTGCGTGCTTCCTTCAGGGTGTTGCATATACGGTGGCCAGCAAGTGTATATATATATGTGTGTGTTTGTGTGTGTGTGTGTATGTGTGCGTGTTTGTATGTGTGTGTGTGTGAACACACACAGTCCTCTTATCATTTTCAAAAACTAAATTATTAGGAATTATTACTAAATTATTATTCCTATCATTCTTTCAACTGAATAAAATGGTTGAAAAAATTATGAGAAGATGTGGATGATAATGCACTTTCAGCAAGGTAAATAATAAAAATCAAAATTCACGATGATTTAATATCTTTCAAATGTCGAAAATCGATGAAAATGCATCAATTTTTTAATCTTTAGTTTATATAGTACCTTGAATAACTGAGTAAAGTTCTGAAAGGATTTAATTTCAATAAGTATACTAAAAAGATTTTAAATAATTTAATAGCTCTGTCACCTATTAAAATTTGACTTTCTCCTAAATGTTTATATTGATTTACTTATGAATAATTCCAAAAAAATTACAAGAAAAAAAAAGCTAAGCAGAATAAGTATCTTCTGATGAACTGTGATTACATGTATCAACAAACTTGCTTATTTACCCATGATTTGGTGATTTTACTAGGTTCAAATTTTTAATTTCATTGCTTAAAAATTGTGTACAAAGTAAAACGGCATTTTAAAGCTACTTACCATATACTCCGGTGTATGAAACGCACCTATGCTTTCAAACTGCGTTTTTCTTTTTGAAGTTAAGTATATCCGTCATGTGTATAACCGCACCTGTTTCTGCGAAGAAACTTGAAATGTGCATGTGCAATGTAATCTTTTGAATGCCGGATATAGCATGTGAGTTGATACTAAAAGCATGAGCTGAAATTAAAACTGTCATTATTAAAAACTCATATAAATGAATATATTATATCCAACAATGTAGATAGAACTAAAGATAATCATTTATCTATAGTTCAGAGTAACAGTCATGGGGAAGAAAACGTTAAACATAATTCGTTGATGTTTCTGAAGATATAACGGAAGACAAATATGATGTGCCTTTCGTATTATACAATACTCAAAGTTCACAAATAAGGTATATCCTTTCAAATAGACTGATTTATATGCATATAGAAATCAATTTACTTTCACACCCGTAATTCTTTATTTTTAAAGGTACCAATTTTATATTATATGAATCGCACCTGTAAATTTCGGTCTTAATCCTTATGCTTCAAGTGCGTGTTATGTGCCGAATTATACTGTATACATTCAAGTTAATTCTCATCAACGTTCATTGATGTTCAGTGTTTTCAAATTTAATTTAATTTTGTTTATTTTAAAAATACACATTACTAGAAAATATATTTAGTAGTTATTACAAAAATTAGAAATTGTCTTGATATATTTTTTTACTTGCATGCATTTTTTAAATCGTACTTTCCCTGTTTGAATACTGTTCATAAAGTTGTGGCTATTAGAAGTACAAAACTTCTGCAAATATTTACAAAGGAGATTGAATTTTGTTGTGCGTTCATTATAATGTAACTTTTAAAATTAAGGAAACATTTTTAATATCCTGAATAAAGAAAATATTTTCTCTTTTTATTATTTTTAGACTTAGGGTTCTTGAGAGTTTTTTTTCTACTTGTTTGCTTAAATACTATTTTACACCTGAGTCTTTAGTTTTATTAAGAAATTAAATTAATCAACAATAATATGTTTCAAGTATCCGAAGTAGGCTTAATTAAGTTTTTGGGCGTAAAACGGATCAACTCTAAACGTTTAAAATAATTATAATCTATATAAGCCATACTTGAATTGATGTATTATAAATAATTTCCTTTTGTAATCATAATTCAGAAACATTTTTAGTCTATCATCAATGCCATTTGTAATATCCGTATATTTGCATACTTACAATATCAATAATCATATTTGTTATCTATCAATACTGCATACATTATCGAAATGCCTCATCATTATTTCCATGCACTTAAGCTTTTCCTTCTGTTGAATTAATCTTTTGACTGTTTTCTTCAAACAACTTTACGCTATTCTTTATAATCCATTTCTCTCTTTCTGTTTCTCCATCTTTAAATCTGTAAATATCTTGTATTTTTATCTGGTAAAGTGATTTTTGTCTTCAAATGATATAGAATAATAAATTCTCTTTTCTTGTTAATTATCTCGAGCTATAGTAGATAAGAAGATGGCAATTTCATAGTAGTTATTCGTGATGGTATTATCTCCTCTTATGCCTTTTGAAATTTATGCTGATGCTTAACTTTAAATTTACGTGTAATCGAAAGAGACATTATCTTAACTATTTCCATTTACAGAAACATAATTTGATGTGGAACCTTAAATTTCATTGTAATCGGACAGAACGATATTTCTTCGAATTACTAGCAATGAAAATTTTCCTGTTGTCCAAATTTGAATTTAAAACGAATCTAAATTCCTTTCATTTATATTGCTGGGTTTTATTGTCCATTAAAATACTAGTTTCCCGATTAAACTGTTTCGCTCTCCTTTTGACCTCGTTCCGTCTACTAAACTGTCAAATTTACATTATCTTCTATTTATTCATACTCGAATGAATCCTTCATCGTATTGTTTACTATATTTTGTATAAGATTTAAAAGCTATATGAGTCATCAGTTTTATTAATTCGTCTAATTCGTCACATTTTACATAGGCTGTTACTTCGTCTTCTTATATATTTTCTTAATATTAACATCACATTAAATCTGTCGATGCTGAAAGTCCTTCCATTGGTTTGGTGGAGTAGTTTCAAATGGTGGATTTCGTACGATTTAAACATGGAAACACAACTGAAATCTCTTCTAAGATAAAATCCCTTTTGCTTTAATATAGTCAAATTCATAAAGATATATTAAGATATCTATGTTTTTATTCTGTTATTAAAATTAACTTAAATCATACATTCATTTCATTGAGGATATATTTTTTTTACATTTCCAGTTGATTAGGACAATGGGATTTTGAAATTTTAAGTAAATATATACATACTATATATAATATTCTTAAAAAATAGTGGATATTATTATTGTGTTTAAAATTATGTTACGTCTTAAATACCTAACTCATACATTTTAGTATTTTTTAATTATAAATTCAATAATATGTCGTGGTGGTCACTTACTATAAAAATAATGCATTCTAAGCTATTGTAAATTCAATTTTAATGGAAGGAACGCGATACTTTTCTTTCAAACATTAAAAAGACTAGTAGGCAACTAATGCCGTCTTCAAAAAGAAAAATTATTTAATTGCATTTTAGATACCCTAGAAATATGTTTGGTCATATTGAAATATGTTATGGATTTCAGTATTATAAATTAAGAAATAAAAATTCATCGATAAATTTGAATTCATATGCTGTAGTATTGAATTTATTTTCTAATAATTCCTATTGGAAATGGATGCATATCTACTTTAATGTATTTTAATTTGTAAAGGAAGATATTTATGACAACTTTTTTGCTTATATATTACACAAAGATTTTCTTTCTCGGGTTTTATATCATAAGTATCAAAAAATGTACTGATATATTACTCACATTGAATAATCAGTAATATGTTCTAAATATATAAGACAATAGTTATTAACATTTAAATCATAAATGAGAAAATTAAAGATGTTAGGTATTTTATAAAATATAAAAAAATATTATGACTCAATTTCTCCATTCATAAAATAATAGTAATACTATGAATTACAACTTAATTTTTAATACTCAACATTATTCAGTGTAGTCATGCCATGTCTGTAAACTTTTTTTATTATATATTGACTACAATGAAGTACCTTATTTGATTTTATTTTCAACTTAGTAATTAGGATTTCATATCTTCAATCAAATGGTACAGAAAATTAATCATTTATTTTGTATCTAGTGTTTCCAATACTATCATTCGGACAATCATAATTAAAGCAATTGTGCATAAATAGTAGTTATTCATTTAACGAATGTATCTAAACATTTAATTAGCTTACACCGAGAAGAGAAGATATATTCTTGGATATCATATTTGGAATTAATAACAACGTAATGTAAAATACTTCTTCTTAAGCCACAACAAACAAAACTAATTACTCTTACAACGAATCGTTGTATTCGGTGAATTATAAGCCTATGCTCTGAGTTTTCCTTATCGTGTGAAACATTGATAAACGAGAATTCGTCATCAAACAGAACATAATTAGTTTTATAATAACAATGTTTAATTAAAAGTGTCAAAGAAGAAACTGTTTGGTCTTTGAGCGTGAAGATTAAGATACTTTAAATATATACAATACACATCACGTCTAGAAGTTGGAGAATAACTTTTCACCGAAGGTTTTCTTCGGTCTAACGTAATAACGAAATACAATGATATATTAAGTTATTTACATAGCTTCCACAGTAATTAGTATATTTTTGCTTGTATTATGTTTTACAAAATACTAACTGTCATTTTGGATTCCTTATTTATATCATGATAATGATTTCATTACGAAAATAGTACTTTGAAAGTGTCCCAATATTAGAGAGTTTTTAATGTCACATTACCAATTCTGATCAGAAATATTTTGTAAAAAGCTATGACAATGTATATGATCCTCCTTTACTAGCTAGTAAGTATACATATTAATATATTCAAATAGTGTTTAAGTTATTTTATTTTTTATACGTGCATTTCCAGATTAACAGTTATTTATTATTATTATTAGAAGAAATACTCGTGAGAAGTGCAGAGGTACTAAGGAACTTTTGTTACAGAAGTTATATCTTAAGAAAATGCAAAAACTTAAGGGAAACAATTAATTAATTATAATACGAATAATTAGTTTAAAAAGTAAATAAAATGATAAAATTATATTACATTCCTACTTTATAATTGCAATTAGAAGTAATCTTAGCTTCAGAAAAGAATTATACAAAATTCTACACAGCAATAACTTATTCAAGGATCAAAATGCGGTATGTAATATAATGTAATAATGTAATGTAATGCTTTATATTACATTAAAATAATAGATTAATATAGAAATATCATAGATTATAAATCTTAATAGAATGAAAAAAGAAAATTGCAGTGTTTTAGTGAAAAAAATGTTTTAATACTTTGTATAAAATACAATGTGCAATAACAACTGAATTTTAACTTGATTTTTCAAATTAATAGCAATTCAAGAGATCACTATATCATTTTTTTTGCTTATAAAATAACTCCTTCTGCAGTACTGGCTATTAATATTGTTACAAAAGGAAGGAACGCAAAATGATATTTATTATATAAACAAACTGCAGAAGGAAGAATAAGTAATTAAAAAAATTCTAAGCTTAATTAAGCTAATTAAGCTTAAGGAGCTTAAATACTGAAAAATCGATACCCAGAGCAGCCATTTCTGGCACTAACAATAGTTCTTAACCGCATGGTCATGGAATCAAGAGGAGATTAGATAGCATGAACTGGTTCAACAGTTCATGAAGTTTCAACGTTTTACCACAGTTCATTGATCGAAATGGCTGGGAAATGGTGGCATTCTGGTCACACGCGCATGCGTACTCTCTGCAACCATTTAATTGCCATTTTTACTTCGTGAGATATCAGGTGAACGTATAACCATACCCTGTATCAAGAAAAGTGAGGGCAGAACAGTCAATATGTTGTCGTACATTGCCTTGTAGAAACCTCGAGCTTTCAGTGATCAGAAATGTAACAGCTGCTATTCTAAGTGTCGGCAATATGAACAAAAAGTGATAGGAATAAGTGTCTAACGGAAACATTCTATCACTCTAGCTGATGGGTCAGTATGAAGATGTCGAATGTAATCTATCAAAGTACATTCTCCATAATACCTCCATACATGAATGCGGTCATCAGATTCATCTGAAAAGACTACGTGAATCAATTCCCGGCCTTGTTTGTATTCGATAACATAATTGTTGACAGTCCATGATGCTACAAACGTCCTCTCACGTGTTGCACTTCTCCTGAAAACGATTCCATTTCTTAAATCAGAGTTCTTAACGTAAATGTACGGACTTATCAAGCCATGCTGATAAAATGATTCTTCTGTAGGTTTTTGGTGATGGCTGGAGGTCGCTGAGATCCATCACGGAGTGCTATACAGCAGTCTAGAACCCATCAATTTGGTATTCTTGTGACAATCATATTCTTGTCACAAATAAAATTTACGTACGAGAAATCTGCTATACATATCTTTTCTTTTATACGCAGTGAAGATAGCGCTACCATCACCTAGAAACGACATATAATTTTATTTGACATATAAATTTCACTAGGGTGCATGCCTGCTTCTTGGCGTGGCAATGTTTTTAACAGTCATTAGTGTATTATAATATACAAATATGTACAATTCTTAGCACATCTCTACTCTTAAATTTTTGAATAAAATATTTCATTTTTAACAGAGAACCATTAAAAGGTTAAAATGCCATACAATTGTTTTATTATCCAAGCATTTATTATCTCCCCCCCCCCCCCCAGCTTCCCCGTGAGAAACACCTTATTAAAATGAGTTGAAGATAAATTCCATTTTTTCCAATTAACTTCATTACATTCAATCAAAATTAAATACAAATAAAATTAATTAATAAACTTTATATTTTTACAGAATGGCAAGCAGTAGATTAATTCAGAAGACATTTTCTCTAAAATTGAAATATTACATTACATTAATTCCAAATATATTAATTTAATTCAATTACATAGCAAAAAAAGGCAATATAATTAGAATAATTGCGTTCTTATTTTTCATGATACTATGAAACTTGATTATAAAGAAGAATGGTAATTGCTTTTATGTGAAGTGCGTGTTTTTTGCTTTATTTTTGGTCATTGAAAGTATTCGTTCAATAACATTTTAAGAGGCTGTAAAAATGAATTTTTTCTAGGAGAGCGTTATTTATATTAGATGTCAGTAAGATGAGTACGATTGATACGAAATAGAAACAAAATCAAGAATTAATTTTAAGAAATATTTACTATCATAGGTATCCAATTAAACCTATAAGTAATAAATTTTTTTGACCAAAACGTTCCAAATAAAACCACGTTTTTTATTGTATATAAGTAAACATAAAACTTAACAGAATGCGAAAATGAAAGAATTTTATTTTAATTTTGATTGTGAAGTTTTTACACTATTTTTTATTTTATAAATGTGGAACACAAAAACCCTTAAATGTTTGCTTTTTATAAATATACTATGTATGCTATGAAGACTGTTTCATATATCTTAAATGAATTTCTCTGATACTTACAAAAAATTTCATGTTCATACCTCTTTTTCCAATGGCGTAGGATTTTGTGTGTGTATGCATATATATATAGGCACACACAATTTGAAGCATGGTATTACATTATGTCTTACCTTGCAATGATGACAGAATACTTGCTTTTTTCGGTTATCCCTCCATTTTTATTTCTTCAAGGAACAAATTGCACTTTGCCTTGCTAAACACTGTTCCTTATCGATTTTTTTACCCTTATTTCCTTATCGATCTAATGTCCTACATTCAATGAAAAAATGATGCCTTTACCATAAAGAGAATACCGGATGAGAAGTATATTAGTACCATGTACAAACCGTATATCTTAAAAACTCTAGCATTAAAATAACCCTGCAATAAGAATTAAAAATACGTGCCAATCATATATAAAAACAAGAAAATATCAGCCCGTACCCTCCAGCTTTGGGTAGCCCGTACGATGTACGGGCAAACCAGTTAAGAGGTTAAAAATTTTAAAAAATGGTACTTATTAAAAATTTACAGAAATGCTTTTTCGAAAAACAACAGGTTCATTTAAATGATATAATTTCTAAAAAGAAATACATTCTCAAAACAGAAACAAACATTTGTAAATTTTGTTTAATATAACTGCTCTATTTACTACAAATAAGGATTTAATAGAATGTTTATTATTAAATCATTATATTTGTTCTTCATCCTCACCAAAGATATCAATAGTTATAAGATGTATTTAATATTAAATTTCCATCAATTTTTTTTGAGACTATACATTTTGGAATGCAATTATAGGGTAAGTATAAGAACCCATTTCTATTTCTGTCAAGCTTCAAGTTTAATTGTTGAATTCATGTTTATGTATTCATTAGATAAAATAAAGCATTTTTTGTATCGTTCATATTTATTTATCAAATTACTAAAAATTGTCTATTTTTCTTTAAATAACGCTTTTTTTGCAAAATATACTTTGTTTATAATGAATACATTTCTGAAATAATTCTTTAAGTAAATGAGAAAATGCATGTAAGAAATTAATGTTAATAAAATTATTTCTAGAACATGAATAAGGTTATTTGTTTTGAGAAGAAATTTAAAATTTATATAAAACCAATACATACTAGTTTTATTTCACAGTCAATTTCTTACAAACTACTATTAGCTCTTAAAATGAAACATCAGAAAGTAGGAACAACAGAATCGTATTTGTCGGGTGAGTGAGTGAATATTAATGTCCCACTGTTCAGCTACACGAGGGCTTTTGGGGACGGCCCGCGTAATTTTGAACCATGGTCAAGTGACGCGGATGAAAACCTGAGCTGGCACCCCCCTCTCCTAACAACCACACCACACCAACGGGAGGACGTTTGAGCTCTCGACAGATTTAGCTCCGTATTTGTCGGACATATACTTAAAGAAAGAGATAGTAATGGTTAAATGTTATCTTAATTAGAGTACTTTGCGTCCTGAATTTAATTTTGAAAGCTGTCACCTTTGTCAGAAATAACAGATGTATTTTGATTGCACATCAAGTCTAACTGAGTTTGGAAAATACACATGAGTGTATTTATTCCATGCAACTGCTACTTTATATCAGAATCTTAAGATAGACAGTAACCAACAAGTTGTAGGGTGCTGATCTGTCAGTGATTCAAAAACAGTTGTTTTAAATGAGTGAAATGTATGAATAACGGGTTGACCTGTGAAACATTTGAGCATTTTCTATATAGAAGTTGGTCTTGGAAATACGAGACTTACATGGGATCGTTCACTGTCTTATTTAAAGCACGCGTCTCGGTGACTTCAAAGATACGCTAAAACCATGATCTTCACAAGACAAAAATATAACGAGATTTGTTTAAAGGACGTATTATAAACAATGGTTTTCATAAGTACCCATGGTGCCGCCCACAGTATTATTTCAAATGCTAGTACCGTATGTTGAAGACAAATGCAAGCTCTCGAAACGATCGTTCTCCTCAGTATCTTCACATAAGCATTTACCAATCACAATGTTGTAAGTAAAATCTGAATCATTCTGTAAGCAATAGATGATGTTAATCCTTTGTTGGTAATCATCATTCAAAACGTCCTATAGGCATGCATATCTCTGTTTCATCGTCATAGGAAGATGCAATAATGGTCTGAGAATATATGTAGGGCTGCAAATATCACTGAAACATTCATGAGGATATTTATTGGCATGTAAGCTAAATTTTTGACTAAAATTACATGGAATAGTTCTACCATCCTTCATGTTCAAGCAGATAATATAATATATCAATCCTCTCAAGCGATAGAGTAAGACGCAAGATCCTGCTTTGACTCTCTTGGACCTATGAATTTAACTCGTTTAATAGCCAGGTAAACAATAATATCGTGGGGAACAATAACCCGCAGACTCGGTAAATCTTTCCCCTATATTTTGGCGTATGCTGCTTTGATATACTTCTTTATACACAAAGAACAACATGAACTTCACTCTAAATACAAATATTTGAATATGATTTCTAAAGAAGATACCAACTGGACAATTTTTCTTGTTGTACATGGTGCAGTTGAGGCTAATCTAAGGATAGCTCTTTCTAATTTATTATTTTCCAAAGTAATTTTAAATAATTAACGATTTCAATTACATCTTAATAAATAGAAAAGGTGAGAAAACGTTAAGAAATCTGGACAAGAAAAAGAAACGGTCTTACACGGAAATTTCATAGCTGGATTGCACTTCTACAGATCATTACTTGAAAAAATAGCATAAAGTAACGCTACGATGAAAAAAAACAGGAAAAGCTTATTAAAATGTAATCTTTTTTATATGATCTCAGATGGCTTTATCCGTATCCCTATTTCAGAAACCATAACTAAGAAAACATATTAATGATAATTTTTTTTTTGCATTTTTAACTCTTTAGAAAGCTTTGCAGTATGTGAAGCGATTTACAGCTGTTAAACTAATAAGGATGGATTATCTGTATTTCAACAGGAAAGAATAATCCTTTAAAGATTCCTTCCTTTAAAAATTCAACAAGGAACTATTTCCCTCTTAAATTGTGGCCGCGGTGGCCAAGCGGTCAAGGTAAAGGACTCGTGGCTGGCGTGTCATGAGTTCGAGCTTGAGTTTAGAAGTTAGGAAAGAGGGTGCCAGCTCAGGTGCTGTCTTCGTCATTTGACCATGATTCAAAATTACGACGTCAGTCACCAAAAGCCCTCGTGTAGCTGAACAGTGTTGTGTAAAATTACTCACTCATTCGCCCGCAATTGTGAGATCTGTCAAAACCCTTAAAATACCAGTCTTTTCCTGAGAAGCCGTCTTGTAAGCTTTAAATCTTTTCTTGGTGATTTTGGTCTACTTAGAAATTTAAAAAAATGAAATGATAGAATTATATCTTGTTTTCAGAAAGGGGAACATAAAATGTCCTTCATAACTTTTTAAAAAGCAATAATCTCTTCTGTTTAGCTGGTGAATATGATTGTCTGACAAAGAATGATACTAATTTAACTTATTTTCCCCAATATCATATGCTAAGGATATTGGACAAATATCAAATAACTAAAAAAGAATAAAATGAAAATGCGCATGGCAAAAAATGAAATACAAATATAATAGTCATAGAAACGCGTTTTCTATACCCTCTTTCTTCTGCTCTATTGCTGAAAATAACATTTTAAAAGTCCATTTTTTTTCAAAAATTTCACGAACCGCTTTTATTACTTGAAATTGTTTCACGAAAAAAAAAACTTCTTTAAACATCGAGTTATTTTGTTATTCTGGAATTAAATTATAAGCAAACATAGTAATTAATATATACAATACGTAAGGGTTTCAAAAAATAAGGTAATAATTTTAATGAGAGCAAACGTTTATTCAGAAATAAAGACACATATACAGAAGGTCGTTCACACACTGTATAGAAACGATTTAGTATTTCATTTTCTCATTTGCTTTTCTGGTAAATGTTTGGCAACTTCAGAATAATAGTCTGCAAATGTTTTCTTTTGATTAGAATATAAAATAAAGGATTTATTTTAAAAATGGCTCCTAAAAGTGATATATGCCTCAAAAGACAAATACGAATATTTCTCCTCGCTTTTCGAGGAGAAATATTCGTATAAAAATTATGAAGTGTTGTAAATGTCTATGTTATTGCATTTCAGTGAAAGATATTTGTAAAATATTACACTTAAAAAAACGTCTAGTTGAAAGTAAAAATGAAAAGTCTCTGAAAAGTCTCAAGAAAATAAGTCTCTGGTGCTAAAAAAAATTCTCGAGCTCAAAGATTCATTGCTTTGAAACTAAAAATGTCTTCCAGCGCTGTAATTATAATCATTTATGGAGATTTAAAGTTCAAAAGACGTTTAAACATAAAGTCCGTCTTTTTTGAAAAAACACATTGCTGAAAGAAAAGCAAATTGTAGAATATTATATTAAACATTAACTACCTGCCGACAAATGAAAATTTGTAGTAACATTCGATGGAGTATGGGTATATTTAAGTGATTGTAGTAAAATAAGATCAATTTCTCTTTCTCAACTGACTGTACGAGTTTCTGGGAATGACTGTACGAGATGGCTTCGTCAGTGCACAATCAAGTTCTTAAAGGGATTCATGATACTTGCAGGATTTTCATACAACGACAAATTAAAAATGAAAAAAGTCTTAAGAAAAGCCAAAATTAATTCACTCTACTATCATCAAGATATTTTAGAATTAATTTTTGAAGAATAAGTTCCATTTTTATATAAAGAACATTAATAAAGTTGTGCCTTATAGAGACAAAGACTCTAGTTATACGTCTAAATCAGAGGTTCCCAAACTTTTTTGTCTCATAGACCCCTTGCCATGTTTTTCGGTTCTTTGTTACCTAATGCTAAATTTTTGCAAATTTATCAACTTAAAAGTTTTTGACAGCTGGTACAGCACTACTTAATTTATAAGTTTTGTGCTTCTAACTGTAGTTTCTGAGTGTAGAGTGCTTAAAACACCTGTGGATTAATTAAATTAAAATTTAATTAATATATGAAATAATTGTTACATAGAATAACTGAGCAACAAACAAATGTTTTAATGGGTGGGATGAATCTGTTGATTCAATAACAAATTTTCAACATTTGGCTTTAATCTTTTCAGGTTTAATCCTAAATCTCCTCGGTTAGTCGTATCCAACCTTTTTGTTTTTCTTTCTGTTTTCATTTTGGAGATTGGCCAGCCCTCTACAACTCCTCCTCTCTAGTAAAACCAATTAAAAACTTTCTTGATGTTCCATAATTCGGGATCAATAACAGGTATATCTTTTTAAATCCAAAATTGCCGACATTCGTTTCTAAACTTTACATTAAGATATTCGTTAAGGCTATTAAAATCAGTTCCTTTTTTTAATCAGATTTTTTTTAATATGACAACATGAATTCATTACCTACTGTGATATTACCATAGTCACAAAGCATTCTCAAACCTAATTTCAAAACATGAATAAAGGGCATTTAAATGTAAAAATAGGTCAAAACGTCATTCTTCTGGTAGATTGTCTGTGACAAATTGAGAAACTTAAAATTCACGACGTTCATTTTTATATCCCTTTAGCTTGATTCTGGCAAGAAACACTGAAATGATGACCTTTTTTCAGTAAAATTTATGCTATCGCTTTATAATGGCAAATTGACCTCTGTACATTCAGTAAATAAAGCTTTTAAATAAATGAATCTGGTTTACACTAGTAAATTTTCTTTTAAAATTAAAGCCAGGATCTATTTAAGGCTATCATAGACTCCCATTTACATCTCCATAGACCCCCAAATTATTTTTTCGCTAACGTGTAACCCTTGCAGGTCATCATAGACCCCTGGGGGTCCATATAGACCACTTTGGGAATCACTGTTCTAAATCAACTGCCGCTTATTTGGCAAAGAAAGAATCCGAAACAGAAATAAAGTACATCCCATTTGTTGAAATACGTACAAAATCTCCTTACGCTATAACTTAGAAAAGCGACATCCAATAGAACACTGAACGAACTTTGGAGAAATAGAGTAAAATTTTCCTGACGAGAGTACTAAGTAAAACGTTTACTTTCATGAAAAATTCGAGTTAGAGTTATTAACAAGAACCATGACTATCAGGCAGTAGCAAATTGCCACAAAACTTACGGTACTGATTGATAAAAATTAACTATCAAAATCGTTTCCATAAAGTGGGAACGACTTTCTGTACAATGAAGGAAGGTACAGGTATGTATTACTTCTCTACATAGTCACCATACTTATCCAGGTATTTGTTCCGTCGGTACACCTGTATCAAAGCACTATCGTTAAGCAAGTGGAATGTTAGAAATTGTGTTCTAAGACTAAAAGTTTCGGCTTAGAATTCCAGTCTGTTGAAAGAAAATCGATTCAATGAAAAGTAAAATACAAGTTTAATTTGATATTGTTATATATATTTCAATGATGAAAAATATTTCAATAAGAATAGGAATGTTCTCAAGTATAATTGCTTATTTCACGAGTTAGAATTTCGACACAAGAATATTTCACTAGAAAGCGTGTTTCATTTTAAGAAGGATACATGCACATACTTTTGCCGCAAGACTACTTCTAAATGGAAGCGTCTCACTACAACAGGACTACCTAACGGCTTTAACTATTCAACAACACTTAACCATCGAAATCAGCATCGTAGAAATTGTTGATGAGATAGTTCAACCACGTCAAGACGCCTTACTGAACCTCAGCATCCTTTTTGAAATTCTGAAATCCCAAGTGTTTCTATAAAGGTTTTATTCAGTCGAGCGCTCAAACGTCCTCCCGTTGGTGGGGTGTGGTACTGGGAAGGGGTTCCAGAGCTCAGGTGTCTTCCTCGTCACTTGACCATGGTTCTAAATTACAAGTCCCGTCGCCAAAAGCCCTCGTGTTGCTGAACAGTGCGACATTAATATTCCCTCACTCACTCACTAGCTTTACTTTATGAATCCCGTAGGTGTGTAATATCGATTTAAGTATAAATTCAAACTACACTAAACTAGTATTTTTGGGTTAACATTATATTTGAACTGACTCTCCTTTTTCATTTACTTACATTATAGTTATGGCAATATAATGTATTCTAATATTTTTACGAATACTAGAATACATTTAATCGTACATATATTTAATCGTATAATATTTGTATGTATAAATATCTAAATGTAAATAAATATTTAATTTTTGAAAGCAGAAATTACTAAAGTAAAATATTTTGTAAGATAAATATCCATCATATTTGTATAGACACAAATGTGACATCTTCAGAAATATAGCGTATATTGTATAGATACAATTCTAATTATATTTTGAACGTAGTTTATTTGCTTAGATCATACAAATAGATAGCTCTTTCAAATGGTATGACAACAATAATATGGGTTTTCCAAAATCGAAAATATTAGTGTTTTTAAAATTTTAGAAAAACGTTACCTAAATTTTTTTAGAAGTGAACATTCCTAGTCGAACTTAATGCAAAAAAAGGCATTTTATTGACAATTTTATTTAGTACTTTCAAATATAAATTTATTTGAAAATGTCATATTGAAAAATAATATTATATAAATATATATTTCCTTTTGAATATATATTAACATCGCCTATGGTAAATACTAGCGTGAGGTTTAAACATCGTACCATGTTAACAAAATGGATTACGAAACAATCATACTAACAACAACTTTAAATCATAGATTCAATATAAGGTATACAAGGTATATAACTATTATTATTTCAAATGAAAAGAAAATTGAAAATTAGATAAATTAAAAAAGAGCCATATTTTTATTCGATATTTAGAAGCAGATATTTATTCCGCAAACCCAGTGCAAAGTATTCAAATGTAGAAAAAAAATATTTTAACTTCAAAAAAATTAAATAGAAATTATTTTCCTTAAAGTTTCTGAAATTAATGCAAATTATTAAACAAAAATTTTATTATTATGAGTAATAAAACTGAAAAAAAAGCCTAGAAATTCATCTATGAATGTATGCCAGTTTTGTAACCAGTTAAATTAGGAATAAAGTTGGTATCAAAAATCCTTTCTAGAAGTAAAAGTTTGATTTTAAGAACAGAGAAGTATTCAATAAATCTATAAAACAGTTTAAGAATTGGTCAACCTTTTCTAAGAGCAAAGCACATAAAACCATGTGTGACTTTATTTTTAGTCGTAATTGTAATTGACAGTGAAGCATTACCATCATCACGGATGAAATGAAGAACAAATCCCAGATGTTTCAGACGTAATGAAACAAAATGATATATATTTTTTTTTACTTGTGGAAAGTTGATAGGGCGAGTTTTTCCTCAGATAATAAACTTTGTTCCTACTATTTGACAACTGTAATGCTCAGAGAAATTTTACTCAAGGCGAAAAATAGGCAGACGTTGCTTTTAATCCTAAGGCCAACAATTTGTGACCATGTAAGGTTTGAATTATTATGCTAATGCAATTTTAATTAGTTTATTTAAAATAAAAGCCTTTGTTATTTATATTTTTTAACGTACGCCAAAATCAAATATATAATAAAAATAATACTATTTGAATTAATAAATAGATATTATGAATTAAGTAAAATAAATTAGCTTTTTTAATGGTGTATAATCATTTAAGGAGGTCCGGCACGTCCATAGGAGCCCATGTTAAATTGCGTAAGTATATGTACTTTTTTCTCAGAAACTACTTATTTCTTATGAATAAAATTTTTACAGTAGGTTATGTGTACTATCAATAACACTTTGGGATTTGTCTTTTTATTAAAAATTAAATTAATTTTTAATTTTTTAAAAGTTGTCTAATTTTTTTGTCCTAAAATTTTGTTTAAAAAAGAAGTCATATCTAAAGAGGTTTGTTAGATATATCTAATTCCTTCCATTAAAGTAAATGTGTAGACATGTTAAGAGTCTGTTCACTGAAAATTCGAGGATTATATGATAAGTAGTTTTTGAGAAAAAGGTACACAAAGTGAAAAATATTACATTTTGAGAAAATAGGCTTTAAAGAAAAAAATTGTAATATTTTGAGCATTTACTTTGTTTAGTACTTCGCAGAAGCAAATGAAGCCTTTTTTTTTAACTCTCTGCTTATACAAAAGACTTCTAATTTTGTTTAATTGTTTTTTACAATTTTGCCTTTTTTAGGGATCTCAAGATGTTGTTCTTGGGCCACACGAAACTTACGTGTATCTAGTTTTTTAAAGCATGACACACAGTTATAAATTGGTTCAATATTAAAATTTTTAAGATCATTTTTTTGCTACACGACTCATATTGAACGATGCAATAGCCATATTTACTCCTGATTTTAGAGTTTTTAATTCCGTAAATGTAGATCTGACTGACCATATGGTGTTATTAGCTAATTCATTTGGGGATTCTGAGTCTTTCCTTCTAAACATTTTCTTAATAACATAGGGTCACCTAGATATCTAAAAATTGGCTTTATTTAATTCATTATGGTGTATATGTTTATCATCATAGTGCCTTTTGTTACATTCAGCTTCTGTCTTTTGAAATTTGCACCAGGCATTCTTAATCGTAGGACACAGTCCATGTTGAGGGCCCTCGTTTGAAGACAAAAGATGAAAATAAACAGCCCTAACAGCAGTTTTCATGCTGTGTAGATCATTGGTAATATTTCTAATAACCATATCATAATATCTGAATATTTTATATTAAAATGTTGGTGAGTTGGTTACAACCTTTTAGACATTTTTCATCCTTTGATTTTTTTTTCTCTGTTTCACTTTTAAGATCCAAAAGAAATGTACCGATACACTTTTCGATAAGCCCAATACGCTCTAAAATTTCCACTTGAACATCACATGGATTCGCGCTCATCAGAAACAAATGCAAGGGGAAACACAAGTGCTCCTAGTAGAGCTCATTTGACGCGCGTCAAGGAGTGGCTTCATTTAAAAAAATAAATAAAAATACTTCTAATTATCGTACTTACTTATATCATAAATCATTTTAAACAAAAAAATTCGAACTTCTAGAAAGGTTTAAAATCTGAAAATCGATAATTTCTCAAAAATTCATGTACTGGACAGTCTTAAAATAATTACAACTTTTCGTAAATATAAAATTAAATAAATGTATAATAAATTTAAAATTAAATAATAAGTATATTGATTGAATGTTGTCTCTGCATAACTAAGCATTTGTATAAAAGTATTATAATTTTGAATTCTCATTGAAACTTAATTTTATATACGATGCCTGGAATACTATTGCATCTTGAATTATTTCGGAGATTATTAAGACTGTATGTTATATTGAATCAGTAAGCTTTTAAAATAGTATAGTTGAAGGGTTGGCAAAGTTTTGAAGGAAATAAATTGTACGTGAAAGCAGACAAATAACAATCAAACAAAATATTTTTTTTCTTTTCGTATCATCTGAATGTCGGTTGCCCAAATATTTTTCACTTCTGACAAGCAGAACGATCTCCAGGGCGGAGTAGCGGAAGTATAATTTCACTAAATCTGTATTATAATGAATGTCCAAGAAATATATATGTATATATATATATAATATTTTTTGCAATAAATCGAATACATTTGACAAGGAATCAAAAACACATCTAAACCAATGCTATAAGAAATTAACATCCAAATGTATATAGTATTTTTAAATATGGAATTATTGGAAAGAAAAAAAAAACGTTTTTCTACTCCAAACCATTTTGTTTGTTTGTTTGTTTGTTTGTTTGTTTGAGCTAAATTTGCATTTGCATGAGACTAAAATTGAAAGTTCCTAAAATCTAATAAAATAATTCATTTTTAAAAAGGTATGACATTAAAAGGTATTATTAAGGTATGACATTAAAAAATGCGAGCGAAATAATGATTCAATACTATGTTTGCTTTCTGCTTGACCTGAAAATTTCAACTAAGTATATTGCATTACAGAATTTTGCAAAATAAATTATGCAAAGATGTTATAATACGATAAATGACATTTAGGGATTTTTATATGTCTATATAAAAATCATGGTGATGTAATAAATTTACTTATTTATCTCACACACCAGAGCAATAATAAAAAAGGCAGTAAGTCCTGTTCATTTCAATTTAGAAGAAAAGGTGATTAGGATCATTGTTTTTAATGAAGTACTAATTTAAAGAATCAAATTAAAATGCGAAGATGATATTTGAAAGTTATTTTTTCCCCTACTTACAGTACTTGAAAAAAAATCAGAACTATATAATACATGTAAATTTCAGTTTTATAATTTGAGCAATGATCCTGAATAGTTGTATAATTTGTACAATAGGGATTAGTCAGCAGTTAGGCGGATAGGGGGTACCCTCTCCCCCACCCCCAACGTTTATAATATACGGACTATTGTGATTATAATTTTATTATGAAATAAAAAATTGTAATATTAAAAGGACGTGCCTATGAAATTTATTATGCTAGCTGTAACACAGTACTTAGTAAGCTATTAGGAAATGTAACAATTGTTTTAAAAAATATATCGCTTTAGAGGAATTTACCAATTTTAAAGAAAAATTATCAGTTTTTTGAATAAAATTACTTATTAATATTTATAACCGAAATCGATCTTTTTCACGATCAGTTTTTTCTAGAAATGTCATAATATGAAGTATTCAGTTGAATTATTTCCGAAAATATTTCATTTTGAATATATTACAATTTGAGGAAATTTAAGTTAATATATATTGCTCAAAAGCTGGCTGAGAAGTTGGTTTGCCACTGCCTCAAACACCTAAGTTGTCGTTAAACTAATCACGGTTCGATTCGGTGGATTTTCATGATGTAAAAAGTTGACAACGTGTGTGTCGTATGATTATATGGCATGGTAAAGATCCATCGCTTGCCTGTTTGGCTTGAGAGCATTCAATAAATTTGAAGTCCTGGTACGATTCCGCATCGTCAGAGCTCATTGAAGACTTCTGTATTATTTGTATCACTGTTACAAAAATATATAAATCACCCATATTTCATCCTTACCATTTCTAATTACCCAGAAACGAAAATTACTTACACAAATAGCGAAACCGCTTATCTTCCTTAAGATTTTAGTATTTGGCATGTAATGCTCAAACATATTGATAGTATTGCAAAGGAAAGTTAAGAAAGTACTTCCTTAAAAAAAAACATTTCTGAGTTTAAACTTGTTTTCGTTTAAGTGTTTTTTCATTATAAATCTGGAAATAACTAAAAGCTAACTATACAACGGTAATGTTAGTAATATCGCATCAATTGAAAATATATGAAGGATTTTTTTTTATTTAGAAATGAATTATTTGTAAATTTTAAAATTTATATTATTAAATATTGATTCATTTTCCGGTTTTAGGAACTTTAAGTGTTTAGTTAAAAAATAATTATTAAAATATCTATTTATTACAAGTCTGGGGAAAAAATATAATTATTCTTTTTTGTCAAATATCTTTTTCTCATTTTTTTTTGTTGTCATTTTAAATGAAAATCACAAATTAAGCTAGAAATTGTTATGTATTTCAATTTAAAAGTGTATTTTAAATGAGCTAAATTAGTAAACAAAATAACTAAGCTATAGATTAACAATTATTAATCTCGTACTGCTAACAGCTGATCAGAAGATAAAGCATTCTTTATTTAATAATTACATTTTCTAAATTTACAGTCCCTGTCGCTTGAGAAGAGAAAGCCGTCATTGCATGAAATAGAACAATGTATCAGCAGTAGTTTAAACTTTTACTCGTATGTTTTTACATTTAATTAGTGCAAACTATTAACCTTTTTTACACACGGTACTTGTACCACACAATTCAAAATTACATAGAATAATCAACTTTACGAAGATTCTGACACTACTTAGAAGAAACACTCTTTTAATACTACTCTTAAAGGATAGATAGTAGCACGGGTTCCATGATGAGTACTTTAGCGGAGAAGGCGAATAACCGAAGTTGCATTTTAAGCTGCCAATTCCATCCTATCGCCAAGATTGTCAATTTTATTCCGCAAAAGAAGTTCAAGTCAAAAAGCAAGCATCTTATTTCTTATATGGTATTTACGACTTCAGAAAACTATTTGACTAATCACTTTAAGTGAACAGCATTTATAATTGATTTTACAATTGAATACCTTTGAGGTACTTAGGGTTCGCATTTCATCCATGTCGTTTATTATTGTTTTAGCGTGTTACAGCTTCATTACAAAAGTGTAATAGAGTTACACTTTTTTGGCATATCTTTTTAGTTTAACTTATTTCTTTTTCTTTTTTTTGTTGTGTTTATTAACGTTTTCAAAAGAGTTTGAAAATTGAATCTGGGCTTGCTTTTTTTGTCATTCAATTAAAACAGATATCTATTCTTTATTAATTTCTGGGCCTGTAGTTGAGATTTAACAATAATAAGAGCTTTTCAAGGTACTATAATTTGCTTTCTTCTTAAACGTCTGTAAAAAATAAGCTCAATCTTCCAGAAGCTTTGGGTGTGATTTAGAACCTACCATCTTAAGGCAGTGATACATTAAGAGATAATTCTTCAGATGAAGAAGTCCTAGCAAATGATTTTCCGGAATTTTCATCAGATTCTGAAGAATACGATCAATAGACTGAAGAAGACTCAGGTTGCAGTAGTTCATGTTACGAAAATGCAGTACTTCCTACCCCAGAGTGCAGTGTTTAAAAAAGATTCAATCGAAACAACACTCAAAATGCAATGTATTTTTGTGTATTAATGAAAAGAAAAACTGTTTTTGAATATCATCAAGTTAAGCTGATGATATTAAAAAAAATTAAGTAGTGTGTTCCATGTGTAAAAAAATTGTGCAGATTTAAAAAAAATTATAATTTTTAAAAATAAAATCTCTGTGTGCTATAATCTATTATGTTCTTTGGTAATGCATTTTTTTTAGATTTAAAACTGCGATAAAAAAGTCATACGGTCTTTTTGCAATATGATAATATCTTAGCCCTTGCGAACTAAAGGTACTTTAAAATACCAACTTATTTAATTAGCTCTTATGGGTTGAGTTTCCCAAAGTTGAGTATTTTATTTATGTATATCCA
This sequence comes from Trichonephila clavata, assembly GCA_019973975.1. Lineage (NCBI taxonomy): Eukaryota > Metazoa > Arthropoda > Arachnida > Araneae > Nephilidae > Trichonephila > Trichonephila clavata. The sequence goes on from BMAO01031598.1 coordinate 30,816, forward strand.
TTAATTTTCATTGAAGTGACTCAAAAATAAAATATCGCAAAAAAAAAAAAATTGCAGTAAATCATAATGCAGTAGATAAAGGTTTAAAATTCCATTTACTATTAAAAACTTTTATAATATTGTCACACTATACGCATACTTGAATAACGTGGAATATTTCTAATTTAAACAACAAAAAGAAAAAAAAATGGTACTTTTCAATTCAATTTAATATTTGTAACAGCTATTTGTACTAATCATTTTCCAACAGCTATATCAAATAATCAAAATAAAAATCAAAGTAGAAACTTGGAAAAAATCCCTGAAGAATTTATATCACTTGAGGCTCATTTGCAATGCAGATTAATAAAGTGGCGGGTTATTCCACTAAAATCTCCGCGGATTTATTGAAACAAGTTTTCATCACGAAAACTTGTCAGAAAATAAAACTGAAGATAAAGCTTTTTTCCTGTTCAGATCATGAATAAATAAATCAAATGTATGTAGATAAAGCTTATATTTGCGTTTTAAGTCGTAAATCGTTTATGTTTCAGATACCCTCTTTAGAGGGCATTCAAGACATTTACGTATAATTTTCAATTTAAATAAGTAAAGGAATTGTTTGAAACTGCTCAGAAAATGGGTTAGAAATTATTTAAATTACTGCAAAAGTAGTTCTAATTTTGATAAAAAAGTTGATAAGCTTGAGATATTGCTAATTGCTTAAGCATATTATTATTTTTAGAAACGTTGAGAATGAAACAAATTACATTGAACAGTAGTTTAAGAAAATTTGTTTCACTAAATTTATTTTCTTTGTATGTATTTACTTTTTTGTAAGATTAATTATTATAAGAATCATATAGTATATTATTTTTTACTATTAAATACTGCGCTATAAATTTAAAAATCATTTTTATTTAGTGATTTGCTCCAAAAAATACTTCCATGTCATTCGCGAGATTGAAAAGCCCATCCACCATTGCAAGGTCGCACTACATTAAATGGGAAAAATCAGTTTTTAACTGTCCTTGGGCCATAAACCGCATAGAAAGCAACAATGAAAAGGTCAATGAATTTTTTCCTAACCTCCATACCTTTTTCCCTTTCTTCAATTATATCAGCTCAAATTTAAAATCATTCTGAGCAGGGGTTCTGTTCTTACAACATTTTGAAAGTTTAGCTTTAATTATAATCCTCCTGTATAAAACAACCATACACGTCATTAATTTACGAATATTACGGTTAATATTGAATAGCGTTTTTTAAAGTTATATCATGTACAAATATGTGGCATCATTTACATTTCATTCAGTTACAAAACATCTGAATATTCATAATCATTGAAAATTAACAGCTAAACATTTTCTTTTTAAAACAACTATATGTTTTAAGTAAAGTGGCCCAAATTTTATATACACATATGCCTATACTAAAGTTTGACTTCTGAAAAGAAGCTAAGTAAGTGTAACATAAAAATATTTTGCCAGATAAAAGGGAAAAAAGGCTATTTTGATTGTTTGTAATCCATTTACTAATACTTGATAAAAATTATTCTTAATGTTGAATTTAAAAACAAGATTAATGTAGCAATGTTTTGTAGTAGAAAGCAAAATTTTAAAACGCATAGACTATTTTTATTGCCTACTTTAAAAAAAAATAATATAAATTTCTGATTAGAGAGATAAAAAAACATGCGCTTGTAAAATACAACACACTGTGCGCAATAAATTTCGTTTTCTGGCATTAATATTGTACTTCGGTACATACAACTTATATTGTTATATACTGCATACTTAAACAAAAATACATAATTTCATGTTTTTCATAAAGCAACAGTACAGATCTATCGGATTAATGACACGTTCTAAACGAAGAATAGTATGGAGCTCAGATAACACACAAGATTTATTTTTACATATTCACACAATGTTTTTGAAATAAATTATATTAATTCCTCTGGGAACACAATTTTTAAGTAAGGAAAACTGGGATACGGAAAACAATATCAGCTGTTAGAATCTGTTGAAAACTTTTTTTAAAAAAAATATCAATGCAAGGAACTTGAACAACGAACTATACGAGGATGCGCACGGAATCTGTTTTATTCTATAATACCCCTGTAGCGCAACAGTCAGCAAGCTTCATCCACTTCAGGGAGTAGTAGTTCCTGCTTTCTTTTCTTCTATATCCAGAAAAAAAATTGTATATTACACTTCTCATACATTACCTGAGATTGTTTCAAAAAACATAGCTTCCATATAGTTCTTGAATAAATTATAATATGTTTTGAGTAAAAAAAATGCTTTTTCACTAAAAAAATATTTTAAAATTCCATTTATGGATTAAAAATATAACTTCCGATGCCCTTTTAATTTTGCTCGCTATTCAAAATATTTTGATACGAATATATGTGTAACTGTTTTATGTTGTTGTTAACACTCGCGTATATTTTTAATAAACTTTTCCCATGGAGGCCCATCATAAAAGGTGATCTAAAAAGCTTATAAATACAAAATAAACCAGTTTTAACAAAAGTAAGTTATCAAAAAGTTTTTTTAAAATTTTTTTTAAGTAACTGTGTGTGTGTAAGTATTTATTTCAATAAATAAAAAAATATAAACTAATCAAGGTTTGCAAAAAATTATAAATTATTAGTTTATAATTTTTTTATTCCAAAAAAATGCTAAACACAGCACACAAAAATATGAAGACATTAAAATACTACAATCAGAACAATTGAAAATTACAGGAAAAAAACAAACATGCCTTGAATGAGAATTTTTTTTAATTGAAATTAGTTGAAAATAATCAATTAGCTAATTCCTTTCTCGTATATCCTTTCTGATGCCTAAAAGCAAATTTTACATTTAAAAATTTGTACTTAAAACGTGCTAATCAATTCACCTTTTCAAATTCAAATCTTTTCCAAAATTTTGAGTGTTTAATTGTTTTAAGTTCCATTTTGTAGGAGTACCTAAATCAACAAACAAAAGAATTATAAAGACAGTTTTAAAATTTGGTGTTTAAAATTCTTGAAAATAAATAAAATAAAGATAAGAATAGCAGAAATACGCTACAAATCCTTTCTTTTTTTCTCTTTCTGTCCAAATGGATAAAAATCTTAAAAATGATATTTTATGTAGTTAAGTCTATGCTTCTCCCTCTGACCGTTGACATAGAAGCATCGTACGTCGAACACTATTATACGCTTTCAGTACCTATTACATTGAATGCCACATAAATATTTTCTTACAGGGAATCCTACTTTCTTAACTAAGAATATGTCTAAGATTTTTTCGTTTATCTTTTACAATGCCTCTTTTGAATTCGTTATACATGCAAAAATAGAAGCATCGGTATTTACTTTTCGAAATATTTGATGCACTACTTTCCAACTACAGAACTCATATATATGAAATTTCCTTTCTGTCTTCCCATGTCGATCCTATTTTTATTGTTTGGACAAATATCGGAACGTATTTGTTTTGTTTCCCAGAGAGGTATTTCTTTTGTTGGTTTAAACAGCAAAAGTTAATATAGCTTGAGAAACAAAATATTTCTGGCTCTTCCTATACGGGCCAAAAGTTTCGTTCTGTATTCATGTAGATAGACTTTGTAAATATGAACAAAATTGCAGTGACAGATGCATAAATGTAGAAAAATATTTTCAATTGCTATTATACGTATATGAAATGTGATACAACAAAACATTGCCATAAAACATGTATTTTCTGAATGATAATTTTTTTCACTTATCATTCGTAAAGAATTTAACTATATATATTTTTAATGGGTTTTTTCCGCGGTACAAATTGTGCTAAAAAACGAAATAAAACTTAATGTTCAGTAAGTTGAGATATTGAATAAAAAATTTTAATTTCTTTCATTATCTAATTATTACTCATTACAGTGGGAGGAAGATATGTGTAATTCAACCAAAGATGTGGACAACTTGCAAAATAGACATCCTATTTCACTATGATTTAAATTGTTCGTGATCATTTTTGAACGAAGATGTCTAAAATACAGAAGTATTCTAAATTGTTCACTCTGTCTTTGTTGTTCAAATATTTACTATTTTTTAAAAAAAATATGTTATAAAATTTTAAATAATTTTGACTATTTAATTATACATAAAAAAATACTTTTTAAAAAAATAACTAACATTTTGTTGCATATTTAATTAGTGGTCATTATGTAATAGCTCTTTAGTTAGTTAACTGGCTTTCTCCTCCCACCTATTTAATGTATGGCAATTTAACTTTTGAAATTTCCATTAAGAGATAATAAAATATATCCTCCCATAGAAGAAGCAAGAAAATTAGCCAAAGAAAGAACAATATTATAACATCAATAAAATTAGATATGACAAAAAATTTCAGGAAGCTGATTTTAAGGTTGGTGACTTAGTGATGTATGAGGAATTCCAATACCCCAATACAAGGAAATTAAGTCCCCCTTATTCAGGTCCTTACACAGTAATAAACAAATATTCAGATGTATTGCTTGAAATAGATAGACCCAATGCACTTAATAAAACTGAAACTGAATTAGTTCATTCAATCCGCTTAAGGCATTTTCATCAATCTGAAAAATTTCAATTGAATTACCTTCAACAAAATATCCAAAATAAAGAGAAAAATAAAAGAAATATAGTGTATAGTACAGAAGTGACTGAGTTTTGCTTAACAAGGCTCTTCGAAGAGGAATAGTTATATAAATGATATTAAAATTTTATAGAATATATTTTGTGTTAAGTGATATTGTTGTTTATAGTTATAAGAGAAAGTAAAGTGTGTTTTATTAGATAAAATTTTGAGAAATTTTAATGTATTTCATTATTTTATTTTAAAGTGTTAAAGGAATTATATCATTTATATGAAAGTATTGGTGTTATAAAGTTGAAAGGGGGATATAACATTAGTTATTAGAGAAATGACTCTAATGTACTAATATTAAGGAAACTGATTGTGAGGAAAAGTAAATTTAAAGTAACATTGCATTCTTTTTATGCACTGAATTTTATTACGTTGTCAATTATTTATTCATCAGTAACTTTACTAAATTTAAATTAAAAATTTTCTCATCTTGAAATTGTGTGTTTTGATATACTGGCCACATATCAGGATTCACTGTTTCTCGAAATTTTCCTGGTCTAAATTTAAAGTAATTTAACACCTTGATTTTGGAAATGATACAGTGGATTGAAGAGAATACAATCATTATGATTTTGTATATGTCTTGAAACATTAAGAGGACAAACTTATTTAATTTGATTTGTGTACTTCTTATTGTTTTCATAATAGCATCCCTAAACATCTGTGATTTGATCACGCAGATTTGTCAGAGGGATGTGTTGGTATTGGTATGGTGTAAATTATATTACTGAATATGAAATGCGAAGGAGAAAAATTTGTCTATGAAATGAATAAGTTGCAAAAGTTACAGAGAGATTCAAAATGTTTTATGTGATGATTTGAAGTAAAAGTGAGTATGGTGAAAAATTTACTACACTAATTTGTATGTGTTTTTGAAAATAATTATTATAATAATAATAGATTTCTTTCTAGAGATGATTCCACTTTTCGAATCGAGATAAATAAAAGAGCTCTTTATTCTTTATTCGTATATTCTTATACTCTTATATTGTTATCTTATATTCTTATAATACATGCAAAAGGAATATGGTCTGGTGTGTTGAATAGTGTATAAGTGTTATATAAACTGTTCTCATATTATTAATCATATCATTTTATTCATGCCTATGCTTTGATATTTTAACAGTGTATTTCAGCTATGTATATTTTTATTTAACAACATTAAGTAGTATTACGAAGGCGCCTGAGTATATTTTAATAGAAAATTAGTATCTTAATATTTGAATATCATGTATTTTTTAAATTATATTATTGTTTAATATGATAAATTTGAACACATATACTACACATAGATAGACTATGTGCTAGCTATAACACAAATCTAATAATATGAAAGATTTGGAGAAAACGTTAAGCTCTTTTTCTGGATGCAATATAGATTTGAAAACGCTAATGTACATTTATGTGTAAGGAATTTCATTTTATCAATTAATATTTTAGAAATGTTTTATTTTGTTTATTGCTATAAGTTCGTTTATTGTATTGTATTTCGATTTTATTATTCGTGTTACTTAATTCTATTTACTATGTGTAAAATGTGTATTTGTATATTATGTTATGTACTGTGTTTTGTATATATTGAAAATTTACTATGTTTGTAAGAGAGAAAGACCACCCCGTTACTCCAATTTTAAAATGGGGGGGGGGGGTGTAAGGATAATTAAATTAGACCTAAAACTAAATCGCTAGTCCACTTCTAACTTTTATTTTCCCGTTACATCTTCAAGTATTAAATTTATTACCCAGTTCGGGAATGGATTACACATGTCTTTAAAAGATATCGCCGCTCCTACCATTAATTTTTATTACCTAGTATTTCAAATATACCTCTTCAATAAGGAATGTACTTGAACAGACATATGGCTTCTGAAGAAGCCGCGGAATCTTGATAGTTAACACGTGTCCGTCTCTCTCTCTCTTTTACAAACAGATTACAAAATGATGTCATGGAATAAAGACGGTTAAACTACAATGTCTTGATCACCACTCAAAAAACCACGACATATATATATACATACAGAGAGAGAGAGAGATAATATGTGTGTGTTTGTGTACGTACGTGTGAAAAACCAGCAATTTTTTATGATTATAACATAATTTTGAAAAAAATCAAAATTGAATTCCCACTAGAAAGACACAAGGAACACTTAAAAAATGGAAGCATAGCAGTCAAAAATAAATTGACGCGTGCATTATGGAACAAAGAAGAAGTTTTATTCACAGAATGACAGGAATTCGGTACCTCCTATACCGACAATGTTAAATACAGCTTTTTTATGTACATTTTCTCAGAAACTATTAAATGTAAATCAAATGTATTAATATATAACATATATATTAAACGTAACTTCAAATTTTGTCTGCATATCACAATTAGACTTTTATAATAAAAATAATGAAGCAAGATTTTTCAATTATATAAGGTAATTTTTTTTCAAAAACAAATTTTTACAGAGCATCACTATGAATTTATTGAAAATTGTCACTTTTTGTTACAATATCTTCTCTCTAGCTAAATATTTTGGGAATGTCACCAAAACTCTCACTTCGATATATATAGTTGAATATCAGTAATATACAGTAACAATTGCATGTACATTGATACAGTAGATTCTGAGACATAGACAGACGCAGTTTTAAAACATCATTTTGGGAAAATTGCATTTTTAATGAAAATTGTAACTTTATCAAAAAAACTATGAATTATAAACTGTTATTGCCCTATTTTTGATGCGTAACATCTTTCCTTTCGATTGCTGGAGATTTGTGGGAGTGATTTCGTGAAAAGGGACGGAAATGCGTAACAGGAATTTGGGGAAGCGCGCGCTATTCAGTGAAGTTCTGTTTTTTCTCCTTCATTCGGGAGGGCGATGATACGATCTTGCTGTCAGGTGTCTCCTCAAAACATCCGAAACATGTTCGATGAGATTTAAATCAGGGGAGCACGCTGGCTAAAGCTTTCTGTGCATATATCTTCTTTCTAGAAGCTTTTCAGTAGTAGAGGTTCTAAATGTACGCGTATTTTCATCCACAAACATACAGTCTGTTCCAATGCCACCTCGAATAAACGCCCGGGTAGGAGTATAATTTCGGCGCTTTAACGATCTCCTTCAGCTGCTAAAGTGAGCTGCTGGCCCAAATATGGAGTTTCATTCGGCCATTCATCATAATTCTTCCATATACAAACACTCCACGATCTCACCAATGGTCTATTTCCCTGATGTTAGTGAAACGAAACTCCATCCCTTCTTTTTTACATATCGACTGGTGCTGAAAATCTTTGATCAGACTAAATGACTGTTATCAGTAAACTGAACTAGGCTCCCCACTTATGGGATGTCCAGTGTTTGTGTCCACTATTATAAACCGTACTATCAATTTAGCTGTTGTTGGTAGTATGCATCATTAAGAACGACTGGTGAATAAACTATATTTTTCAGACATTTGGACAAATTGAACCAATATCTGCCAACAGGTGGCAACTTCCCAATGTTTAATTGATTCCGGGTTTTTTTTTTTTGCTTGTACAGTGATATATCAGTTATCACTTACCATTGTTTTAGAACGCTCGACAACAGCCATTTTTCTTACATATCTACTTCTCTTTTGGAAAGCTTTTTGAGCTCCTGAAATGAAACTACGCTGACATAATGCTGATATTTACTAATATTTATCACCTTCTTACTGAGTTGTCGTTTCATTGTAGTGGGCCAAAATGCCCTTTGCAACAATTTTGTAGTTGTATGTTGAAAAATGCAATTGTTGTATGATTTTTGCATGCTAGTATATATACCGTAAAACATTAATAAAGTTAATTTAAATATTTTTCTGATAATTTCTTTCTGATATTAAAATATTAGACTGAATATTTAAAAGGAAAATGTATATGTAATGTAATTAAGAAACCTATTCTACTAAGAAGCTAGATTAATGGATGAAACTTTAAATTAATCATAAATGCCTATGAGTAATTTCCAATTAAGGAACTTTATCCGGCATTATTAATTTACCATAAACCTGTAGGTTTCTACTTCCATATCATATGACATCTTAAGTCTTTCGTTATCTCCCTTAGGAAATTAATATTTTCCATAGCGAGAGAGAGAGTAAATGGAATCAGAAATCATGCAACATTGTGGTTTAGTATTAAATAGTTTTTGTATTCAGGGAAATTAGTCTAATGATTTCAAAGATCTGAGTGGCTACATTTTATTTTTCTTATATACAGTCCAAATATTGATATTTACTGCAACATATTTATAGTATTTAAAAATGCAGTTTTTATAATTTTGCGAGAGAGATATGTAAATGATGTTATTAAAATGATGGTTCCATAGTGTAAAAAGGGTTTTGAATCAATTCTAACAAAAATTCTACTACAATATGATTTTGAGTCTCACAAAACGCTTTCATTGCGATAAAAGAAAGCAATATTTAAAGGAGGAGAAGTTTGTATTTGTTATTTTGGGTTTTCAGCCTAAAGTTTCATTCCATATTAGCTATATAATTAATATATTATAACAATTAATTCTTCTGTTAAATTAATTGTAGATACATTTTGAATGCCTTACTATACCTGTGAATCCTACATAAATTAAGAAAATGATTCATAAATTGTAATAGTTATTTAACCAGCGTACTTTGCGTATGCTGAGAAATATACAATTTTGTTTTTTAGAAATAACATGCAATTATTTTCCATTGAAATTACTCACATTTGAAAAACATGCTACTTCATAAACTTGTACCATACAATTTTTTTTCTATTTAACAACCTTAAATACGTATTTATTGATTGTATATGATTTACTAAAAATAAATCATTAATACGTTTTTTTAAGAATGCGATATTTCTGAGCAAATGTGCATAATACTTCAAATGCAAAAGCTTCCAAAAATGTCTTCGGTACTGTGTTATAAGTGAGATGAATCGATAATTGCAGTTGCTATAGGCAATATGTTAATTATATTGATTAGATCGAAGAAGATATAATGGAAAAGAATATAAGTGCAATTTTGTGTATGCCTTAAGAATGTTTTAACATTAGTTGTGAAAAGGTTTATAAATATTTCATAAATTTACACGTTCCTATTTCTTAAAACTAAAGTTTTAAAGTTAATTTGTCCTCCATTTTCTCTTCTTATGCTTTAAAATATATTTTAAAATTTATTTCAAAGTATAACATTGAAAGTTCTGATTTTACTGCATACACTGGAGGGAAACACACTAGCAATTGAATCACGTGACACCTTTCAAAGAAAAAGATACATATATAAAAAAGAAGAAAATATGCATAACAAACCACCTAAACTTAATAAAAACTAGTGAATTATTGTTATGCAAAAAGGCTATCTTAAGACTGACTAAAATTCATCTCAAAAACTTTGAGTGTTACTGATAGTCATATAACATCCCTGTTTATGTTTATATATATATATATATTCGATTTACCTACCCTATCCATTTTCTTTTCATTTCTTTTTTCATATTTCCTAGAGAAAAGAAAGCTTTCAGTTGAGGAAGAAACCAAAATAAAAAGGAGAAATAAAGAAGCGAAACTATACATTCAGTTTTTCTTACTAAAAGACGTTAAAAGAAAGTGTGCTCTCTCTGTGGTCTTATTCCTTCGGGATACACTCTCAGAGGACCAGACCAGTGGCTTAGTAGCTGCACTCACAATAAATACGTATAAAAAGATCTTTACGAGTAAGGGTTTTTTTAATACTAGAATCCACCAGAAAACAAATCTTAGGAAGTTTTTTTTTCTTACCTCACGTTTTAAGATAAGTATGCTGTTAGGAGCAGTATTCAAACAGCTGTTTATAATTCATATAATTAATCCAGTTTTTATTGTGTAATACCATATATGTTTGGTAAAAAAATTGTATCCGTTAAACGAACTACAGCTATGAAGGTAAGTGTAGTATTACTTTGTGAATTATAAATTCTTATCTGTTGATTACGACAGGGTATTTTTCGCTGAATGGCATTTATATCATTTAATGCCACTAAATAGATTGTCAAGTAATCCTTGTGTAAATATATCTTTGGGGAAAAAAAGTAAAATTAAAGGAATAATTACGTTTTATAAATACTCTCACTTCCTTATCTTTTTTATAAATATACAAGTATATATATTTTAGATATTACTTAGTTATTATTGATTAGTATAGAGTAAAAAAGTCGATATGTATATCCATAACTATTTCAGAATTATTCCATTAATTCTTCCAAACGTACTTGAAATTTGTGTGTATTTTTTAATGCATTTTATAACTAAAACTATATTTCCAGAGTAACTATAGTATAAAGAAAATAACTCTGTATAAATAAAATAAAAGTTGCTACAAAATTATTTGAAGAAATTTCCCAAAGGATAATTCAAATACTTTAAATTAAATAAGCAAGTTTGTTGTCATGTCTTACGAGTTTTAAAAAAGTAATTTATTTAATTCTTATCAAATCGTTATCAGTAAACTTAATCATAATGTTTCACAATACAAAATGCATGTGAGTTATGGTTTGTAAGCCAATAATTAGTGTAATAAATAATAACACTTTACAATTTAAAGTGTTTTCATTAAAATTCATAATTTTTGATACAAAATAAGTCAAATGTATTTTGCGTTTTATGGTTTCTGTTTTATTTCGTAAAACTAAACGAAGCCTTATCTTAAAAGTAATAAGAATCGATTTTATTTTAGAATACTGTAGATGAATTTTTTAAAAAGAAACTACAGCTTAAAATTATGGGCAATTTTATTTTAAAATAAACCTGTATAGCTAGTGTTGTGTTTATGTGGGTTTCAACTATAATAGATGCACATTTACTTCTTAAATTAGTTTAATAACTATCTTACTGCACAGTACAACACATTATTTACAGATACATTTCTCATAGTTGCGTGGTATTTATATACAATCCTCCACACAGTCACAGTTAACAGTCTATGTAACTGGTTGCAGTTAAATATACCACATCTCCTCCCTCCTTAAAGAACAAGTCTCTCCGGAGGTCGCCTGATTCTCCCGGAACGCCTAGGAAATGGCCTGTCTGGAACTGGTGGACTCCTCGTCTCGGAGTCAGTCTCTTTAGCTGAAGACTGTGATAGATCTGGAACCGCAACATCAGTTGATGGCACTCCTTGTACGGAAGATGAACCCAATTCCTTGTTCGGATCCTTAGAAATATCTTCCGCCGTTTCTGCATGCTGAATATCAGAGTTGTTTTCTCGAACCCCTGCTGATGGAAATCTCTGGTGAATAATTGGGATGATGTTTTCTTACACTTGATCACCCACTAAACGGATCTGATCAACATGTCGTCTCACCAAGGCTCCTTGAACATCAATGATGTAGTGGAGCATGCCATCCTGTGTGGTTTACAGTGGTACCAAATTTCCATCTAGTATTAGCTGCTCTGTAAACTCTCGCAGCCACTCGATCTCCAAAATCAAATTTCCCATCTCGGAATTCGAAATTATCTTTTCGTAATTTATCCCGAATTCTTGTTTTCAAATCGGGTAAAAGTAAATCTATCCTGGTTCTAATGTCTCTTTTTAGGAATAACATGGCTGGACTATGTGTTGTAGTTACATTAGGAGCTTTTCGGTATTGCATTAAAAATGTACTTAATTTCTGTTGTATAGTACCTTCGTATTTATGCATAGCTCTTAATGACTGCTTTAAAGTAGCAACACATAGCATTCTGCTTGTCCATTACTAGAAGGTTTGAAAGGTGCACTAGTTTTATGCTTAACTCCATTTCCTAGCATAAATCGCTGAAATTCATAGGATGTATACTAAGATCCATTATCGCTGACAAGTACCCTAGGTAATCCGAATCTTGCAAAACTATCTCGAAGACATTCGATGGTTTTCTTGGTTGTGGTTGTCTTCATAGGATACACTTCTAACCATTTGGAATGAGCGTCAACGATCAGAAAAAACGTGTGTTCAAAAATTGGTCCAGCAAAATCTACATGAATACGTTCCCAGGGCATACTGGGATATTCCCAGTAATGAACTTTAGCTTTTGTGGGATCAGCCTTATATCTAGCACAATCGACACAGTTTTTTGAGGCTTCTTCAATATCTTTATCTATATTTTTCCAATAGACAAACGATCTAGCTATAGCCTTCATTTTTACTATTCCTAAGTGTCCAGCATGTAATTCTTCCAGAACATTCTTCTGAAATTTCCTTGGAATACAGACCCTTAGTCCGTACATAATACAACCATCCTCAATGGTATACCGGGCTTCCCCTCCCTTGCAAATCTTTACCTTCCCTTAAGGCTTTTAAGAGTGGACCAGCTCTATAACTTTATCCGTCTCCTGTCGTAACTCCTTAGAAGTAACAGGTAATGCTTCAATCTGTGACATCTGAAAAAGTGTGATGTCATCTTTAACCTCAAGCTCTTCCGATGTTTTAGGTAACCGAGAAAGAAAGTCTGCATTTCCGTGTTCAATCGTTTTACGGAATATTATATCAAACTCAAAGTGACTGCAAAATTAGAGCATAATGTAAAAGCCTGGTAGCTGCCAACACTGGTAAACCTCTTTTTGAACCAAAAATAGCTACCAAAGGTTTGTGATCCGTTATCAAAGGGAGTCTTCTGCCTTTCAAATATGATAAAACTTTTTTATGGCCCAAACTATTGAAAGAGCTTCTTTATCAATTTGGGAGTATTTTTTCTCGGAACCCAGATAAAGTTCTTGATGCGAACGCGAACGGACGTTCAGAGCCATCTGGATATACGAGTGACAGAACACAACCAATACCAACTGGAGATGCATCACTAGCTTAAAGTTAAGGGTAGGTTAGGATCATAATGCACCAAAACTTTAGGTGAACAAATTTCCTTCTTCATTTGCTCAAAGGCAACCTGGCAATCCTTCGACCATAAAAATCTAAGATTTTCTTTGTCAAATTATTAAGAGGATTAGCAATAGTAGATAAATTTTCACAAAATTTCCCGTAAAAATTAACTAACCCTAAGAAACTTTTTACTTCATGAACATTCTTGGGTACAGGAGCATTAACAACGGCTGAGATTTTTTCGTTAGTTTTTATGTAACCCTTTTGAATCGATTCTATGGCCAAGAAAATTTATTTCATTTTGGAAAAACTTACTTTTATTTAAATTAAGCTTTAGCCCGTGTTCTCTACATTTCTTAAAAAATTCCTCTAATATGTAAAATGCAAAATTTCATCGCTCCCTGTAATTCCTTGCATCATCCATAAAAACTTTAACTCCATCCATACCCTGAAATGTATGAAAATGTACATCTTACAATCTTGGTAAAGGATGCGGAGGAACAATTAAATTTGGAGATTCATGGTTACTGAACAATAGGCACATAATCTTTTACTACCATCGGTTTTAACAACAGGAACTACTGGGGTTGTCCATTCAGAGCTTTCGACTTTTTCTATGATACCCTCTCTTTCAAGTCGGTCAATTTCTTTCAATACCTTTTAG
>BMAO01031599.1:0-20414 GCA_019973975.1 Trichonephila clavata
TATCAATATACACTGGTGTGCAAAAATTAAGGACGAAGTCTAAAAATTAGCATATCAGCTGAACGAAGAGGTAGAGCGGACAGAAAGACCAATCAGGAGATCAAGTGAGGTGATGTACGGTAGCACATGCGCAGATATGCAGGTAGACGAAATGGGGGAGTGTCTGAGTAGTAAAACATGTCGTCAATGTAAGATTAGTATTTCTGGCAAAGAGATTGCACACCGTATAGCAGTTAAAATCACACCGAGTTGCTGCCTCAGCGAGAAATGGCGAATAATCAATCTGTTAAACGACATCTGGATGCTTTTACCCGAGGTCGAATCATTGGGAAGTTGGAGGAAGGTCGCAGTGTGACAAGTGTGGCTGCAGAGTTCGGAATTGCTCACAGCATCGTTTCACGACTTTGGAGACAATTTCAAACTACAGGAACAGCTATCCGGAGGTTCAGTAGTAGTCGTCCACGAGGAACCACACCCCACAGATGACCGGTATATTGCCTTACAGGCCAGAAGAAACAGGCGGCAGACAGCGGGAGAAATCGCTAGACACACGACACAGGCGACTGGACGACCGATATCGCGTTTTACCGTGACCAGAAGACTGCACGGTGGTGGTCTGTTTGCACGACGCCCTGTACGGTGTGTACTCTAACGCCTGCCCATCGGAGAAGGCGTTCTCTGTGGTGCGGGAATACCGGAATTGGAGAGACAATGAATGGGGACGAGTACTCTTTACAGATGAGAGCAGATTCAGTCTGAGTAGCGATTCTCATCGCATACTCATCTGGAGAGAGCGGGGAAGCCGCAATCATCCCTCGAACATCATTGAAAGGGACAGGTATGGAGGTGACGGTGTTCTCGTTTGGGGAGGCATCATGCTTGGTAGTCGTACAGACCTTCACATCTTCGACGCAGGTTCAGTCAACGGGACCCGTTATTGTAACGAGATTCTTCTTCCATATGTGCGTCTTTTTAGAGGCGCTATGGGTCCGCAGTTCCTTTTCATGGACGACAATGCACCATGTCATCGCACAGTAGCTGCCGAACAGCTCTTAGAGAATGAGGATATTGAACGTATGGATGGCCGGCACGATCTCCGGATCTCAATCCCATCGAGCATGCATGGGATTTTCTAGGCAGACGCTTGGCAGCTCGTACCTTACCACCAGTAACGATTCCGGAGCTTCGATTGGCGCTGCAAGATGAATGGGCAGCAATGCCTCAACAACTCATTGACACCCTCATTCTTAGCGTTGGCAGACGCTGTGAAACCTACCTAGCAGTCAGGGGAGATCATATCCCCTACTAAAGATCGGATATTTCTTGCTGGACACCCATCACAGGGATGTTTCGGCCTTCAGTCGCATTGCGCTCCATGCTACTTTTTCAATAAAGCTTCTTTTTATCCCTCTGATTTCTCTTTTTAGTAAGTGTTGCTTACATTACACATGTCCTTACGTATTGGGGATCTTACGGTATTAAATGTGTTGATTTGGAATGCTTTTGTACAAAGTTATATTGAAAAAAACCGTCTCGTCCTTAATTTTGCACACCAGTGTATATATATAATATATATATTTTTTTAAATTTCTTTAAAAAGCAAAAGATGTCAACAGAGTAGTGCATCGACTGACTGGTTGAATGCACGTGATTGCATTTATCATGTTGCTATATACATATATGAAGCATAGACTTATGAACTGATTGGCTAGAAACACGTAATTTTAGTTACCATGTGGCTATGTTGTCAAAAGAATTTAACCCATTATTGCGCCTTGACTTTAATGGAGGCTGATATATATATTTTTTTCATATTTGAGAAATTGTTTGGAGGAATACCAAATTTTAAACAATATCATTTTTCTTGGCGCCTTCCTGCCCCTTCCTAAGAATTAATTTTTTCGTTTGATGTTCAAGCACTTACGATTTGACATTTGAGGTGCTACAAGAAACGTATTTACAAGTATGACTGAGCAACACTACAGATTGACCGAGGCAAACTCAAGGAGACAGGGACAAGAGACAACTCAAATGAGGGTTAAAGGGTACATCCAAGATATTTCTAGTGAAGTGCCTAATGAAGGAGAAGGATTACACTTCTTGGATGAAAAGCCCAGAATTCTATCGCTCTCGGCGAATTAGGCACCTAATACAATCAGTTCAGGATTTATGACCACCATAAAACGTTTTAAAAGAGAGAATAACTTAAAATGCCCAAAGGTACTTTAAAAATAGAAGAAAAAAAATTAAAACACAAAAATTGTCCGTTATATAAAAAATGCACTCCCCTGTGGGGAGGTTATTTTACGAAGAAAATCATTTAATGTTCTCTGATCTAGGAAAACGTTCACTATGTAAGGAATTTCGCAATACTGAGGTTCAGAATATGGAGATTTTACTGTATATATATATATATACATATATATATATATGTATATATATATATATTTTGGACGAACTTTATATAAAATATAGAACATAATATATATATAAATATATATATATATATATATATATACGAAGGCTGTTCAGAAAGTATCGATACTGAATTTATTCTATTTATTCCAGAAAACCCCTAGCGGAGGGACTGTGTGTATCATGCGCGTGCATATTTCACCTTGTCTCACAAAATTCGGCAGGTCTGTACAGCGCGCCGTTCAATCACACTGACTTCTTTCACGTGGAGTGTTTGTGTGCGTTCGTCGAAAAAAGAAAAAGTGTGAAAACACTGATCAGCGAATCTGTATCAAGTTTTGCTTTAAGCTCGGTAAAACGGGTACCGAAACCTACGAGATGATGTAAACAGCATTTGGAGATGAGTTGTGCTCGGGTTTTCGAGTGGTTCCGACGATTCAAGGAGGGAAGTCAATCAGTGAACAGTGATCCCCGTTCTGGACGCCCATCGACCTCTCGCATTGAGGACAAGATTGCACAAGTGAAGGCTGTGGTGCACTCTGATAGTCGTTTAACATTCCGAGAAATTGCACAGGAGTGTCACATTTCAGTAGGATTTTGAGATGAAATTTTGAGAAAGGACTTGAACATGCGCCGAGTGTCTGCAAAGTTTGTGCCGCGTCTCCTCACTGAGGATAAGCAATTCCAACGACTGGCAACATCTCCTGATTTTTTCCTCTTTCCCAAGATCAAGAACACCTTAAAAGGACACCGATTTCAGGACATTGAAACCATAAAACAGAATTCGACACAGCAGCTTCAGGCCACCCAAAGTCTGAGTTCCAGAAATGTTTCGAGGACTGGAAACATCGTTGGGCCAAGTGTGTTACTGCCAATGGAGCATATTTCGAAGGAGATTGACTCAAAACCTGTTTATGTATGTATGTTTTTGCATAATAAATTCAGTCTCGATACTTTTTGAACAGCCCTCGTATATATATATATTATCTGTATACATGGGGGCCATAATTAAACTGCAGGTGTTCAAGGGGTACTGAAGAGAAACCCACTGGGTATATTTCAGTGGAATTTGGTATCTACACTTTTCAGAACATGCGCAAGTCAAATGTGCAAAAATAAATAAATAAATAAAAATAGCCATTTTTAGCCGATATATGATGCTGTGTCGTATTCCAAAGCCTACTAGTGGTATATGCAACTTCCAAAACCGATAGACAGAGCTTAATGATATTCTATAAGAGGTATATAAACAATATATCATAATCACACTTATAATTTATCAAGATTCCATACAAATCGCTTCAGTGATTAAATTTTTACAATACCATTTATTAAAAAATTAACGTAAAATACAAGGGGTGATCAAATGAAAAGGTACGAAACGACACGGTGGGTACAAATATATATAGACTTTATTCAAAATATACACCATAGGCCTGAGCACAACGATCCCACTGATGAACAAGCCGCAGGATTTCTTGTTCCCAGAATTCCTGTGGCTGTGACGAGCTCAGTCATTCACAGTGACCTTGAGTACGTCGTCCGAGTTGAAGCGCTTTCCTTTCAGGTGTTTCTTCAGTGGACCAAACACATGGATATCGCAGGGTGACATGTCCGGACTGTAGGACGGATGTTCCAACGTCTCCCATTGGAACTTGTCCAGTTCCATTTGTGTGACTCTGGAGACGTGTGGATGCGCGTTATCATGGAGCACAACCACACCCTCCTTGAGCAGCCCCGGTCTTTTATTCTTGATGGACCTGCGTAGGCGTCGGAGTGTCTCACAGTACACATCGGAGTTAATGCTTTTTCTGTGCTCGAGTAATTCTGTGCTCGCATCATTTGGACGCCGCTTTTTATAAGAGCCTTTGCTCTCTCCTGCGCATACGGGCACCCGCGCATGATCCGATAACAGTCAGAGTCTCCAATGGCATCCCGAGATGTCTCGCTACATTCTCCCTTGGCGGAATATGCAAATATTTAACTGTTTCATTTTTATGTCGTTTCGTACCTTTTCATTTGATCACCCCTTGTAAGATCATAAATTAAAGAATCCCTAAAGATGGTTTGGAAAACAAACCATTTTTCATTCCGTGAAATTATCACATGACGTGCTTAATATTCGAACCGCCAGACGCAATCACATGCTGAAAACGTAAAACAGCATGGTCCACCGTTGCATTTAAAATCTCTGTTGTAACACATGTTATTTGTCTCGTTATTCTAGATTTCAATTCAGCAACAGAAGCATGTCGTTATCTATAAACCATATCTTTCAGATGTCCCCACATATAAAAGTTCCAAGAATTAAGGCCCGGTAAACGTGGGGGTCAAGTGTTTTTTTAAACTACTGATTCTGGTTCGGTCCACACCAAAGGTATCATATAGCAGTTTTTTTTTTCGGTTTAAAAATGTAGGGGGGTGCTGCATCCTACATAAATACCGTTGTTTCTAAACAATATCTCTCTTGCAATGCTGGAATCAATTGTTCTCTCAACATCACACTCTAGCTAGTCCCTGTAATACTACACCACTTGAGGCGATTTGGAGTTGAGGTCTCTAAGGAATATGGCCCACAGGAAAATCACAAGGCATTCCACACCATACAGTTACAAAATCTGAATGGAGGAGTTTTTCATGTTTAGCTTATTAGTTGTTCGCTCCCCATATCCTGCCGTTATGCGCATTTACAATGCCTGATATTGTAAAATGCGTCTCTTCGGCCCACAAGATCAATTCTATTTAAGTGTCATCCTCACTGATTTTCGACAGCATAAAGTTTGCAGAATAAATGGATAGGGTGTCATCATGAGGTTTCAATTCTTGAAGCATTTTAATTTCATATGGATACCACTGAAGAATTATTTATGTAATTGATGAAATGCTCATAATTTTTCCAACTTAGGAGCTGAAATATATCCAAACCCCAAAGCTCATTCAAAATATAAGAAAAAGAATCTTACTGCACTAATGTGGTTTAATTTAATTCAGCTGCTAGTCCGATTAAAATTTTTTAACCTAAACTGGGCTTAAAGAATGAACCTGCATCGAGCAGCAAATAAACTACTTTCAATACAAAAAAAAAAAAAAAAATTGGTACATTTTACTCCTTTTCTTTGAAAAAGGCGAAAATGTAAGCCTGCGAAAGAATGCTTGAGTTTTGAATGACGTTTATGTTCCCAATATTGTAACTGTGAATTACGTAAAATGTTTGTTCCTTCGATTCCATTTAGGTTTGCCCGTCGTCATAAATATCAATAAAATCACGTAAGTGATCGAAGTTAACAAGCATATTAGTAGTCGCATCATGGCCTGGAACTAAAGATTTACCATAACAAAATTTTAAACCATTTGCACAAAGCTGAGTTCAAAGAAGAAACTTGATGTTGTAGTGCCACAAAATTTAAAATAAAATAAACATGATGGATCGGATTTTCATCTGTGAAGCCTTGGCCAAATCGAATGAAATCAACCCATTTCTTAAACAGATGGTGATAGAATATGAGAAATTGGTTACATACCAACACATTGTGAAACTATAGAAATGTTCGAAGCGTAGTAAAGCAGTTCGAAAGTGTTGACAAACCTGGAAAGTTCCACTGTACATTTGATGGGACTGGAAATGAATTATTTATTATGAGTTGCTTCCATAATGCCAAACATTAAATTCGCATTTCTGCGGTCAACAGTTGGAGCGTCTGATTCTAGTGGTTCACAGGAAATGGCTAGAATTGGCCAACAGGAAAGGTGTTTTCCTTCAGGACCAAGCTTGGCCACACATGCCTATAGTGACTCACCAGAATCTCCGGAAGCTTGTTTCGAAAATTGTGATGCATCCACCTTATAAGTTGAACCTGACACCAAGTGAATACCAGGTTCTTCTTGCATTACAAAAATTCATTAGTAATAAAAAATAGGCATCAATAGAATATTAAGAAAATAGAATACTAGAATTTGTCATCAATATGGACCGAGACTTCAATATGAGATGCATCATCAAGCTATTTTTGAAATGGCAACGAATTATAAATTTGAATGGTGCATATTTGACTAAAATTGGTAATCCGAAACGTATTACATAAAGACTTGAAATTCATATAAAAATAATGGATTTCATTTTTCTAATCTAAAATTACAACTGTTCTTAATTCTATATCTAAACAGATTTATTCACCTTGTACCAGAAGCCTTTCATAAGTTTTGTGTTTTTGATAGCTGTACCAACAGTATGTATAAACCTAAAATTTTATTAGGCGCAGTAATTATTAGTAAACTTACTGTGTGAAAACTACACTAACATTTCAATCTCACCTATAAGTATATTATTGTTTTAATTAGTGAAGTAATCTAATTACACAGCAGAATATATGTCAAAGAACACATTAATTATAAATTCCTTTCAAGGCTTAAATTCAAGATACTTGTATTCGAAATTTCGTTCTCAATGTATTGAAAGGGCATGAAAGGAAGATTTTATAATTAACTTAATTCTGCATTAATTATTAGATGTCAGTAGCTTACATTTCACTTTTCAAATCAGTGCATTCATTTTCCAATAATTATCGCCCCAAACATAAGAAAAAAATTATAGTCCTTAATATTCTTTAGTAAAAACGTAAAAGATTTCATTTGAAAATGTAGGAATTCCTTGAAATTCCAAAATAGCTGTATGTGCATAATTAACATTATTTTAATAGGATGGCATTCGTTAGTATTTCATATAAAACGAATTTTGATGTAAAAAATGTATGTTTATATATAATATTCATCCAAGATGTTCAATTTTTGTCTCCAAAAACAATTGTCATTATTTTGAAAATAAACTTTCCTGATACTCTGCTCGTTTGTAAAAAATGACAAATCAACTAATTAAAAGTTAAATACTTTATAAAAGTGTAACATCAGTAATACTCACATGGAGCTTCATCACTCTCCAAGAATTCTTCACTTGATGCCTCCAAATCTGATGAAGATATTTCACCTCCCTCGAGTAATTTTCTCAAAAAGGCATCAGCATCCGGGCTTTTGTATTTTACAGTCCTTTTTCCAATGCCTGTCTCCTTAAGAATCCTTCGGAGAAGCAGATGTAAGGTATTAAAGTTCACTGCACCTCTTTCGGGTGTAATCAGTGCTAAATCCGCTAATTCATATAATGTATAGGTAGTCATTTGGTATTTCTGTAATAAAAAAAGCTATATCATGTTCTTTGTTTATTTTATTGTTTACTTAAGTAAGAAGAAAAAGGTCATGATTTGTATGTTACTAAGAAAAGGAGGATTTTAAGAATTTAAACTGAATATGTTTTACATTTACTGCTTTGTTTGCTATTACATATTGTTTACAAAAATGAAAATAGCTGGTAAAAAAAGAAATAATTTTTAGATAGATATTATTATCCTAATATTTTCAAGCACTAATTAAGCAAATGATTTTCTTAAAGAATAGTTATTCCTTCCCCCATCTCCTATAACTATCTCTCTCTCTCTCTCTCTCTATATATATATATATATATATATATTCATTTATATACACACTGTATGTATATGCTTAGATCGCGAGTTTATGTGATATAATTCAGAATGTTATTTTAGCTAAAAGACATTTGCGCAGGTTTATTTAGCATATTGGGCTCAAAAACAGAGTTAAATAAAGAAAAAAAAATCTGAATCATTGGAATAGAAAACTGAACATATCTATCAATATCTTCCTCTATCTTTATACACAAACACACATATATATATACTAGCTGACCCGGCCGCGCGTTGCTGTGGCTTTGTTTTAATACGTTAATTCAATATTATTCTAAGCTATTCAATGCAATCAAATTAATCTTCGTTTATAATTTTGGAGGGTTGAAATAAAGTACATAACAACAAATTATTTTAATTTTGCATTTCATTTATCTCCTATTTGAGTGTAGTATAATGCATGAATTACTAACGAAGTTGTCAAGTAACAACATATGAAGATTTAATTTTATAAATGTGGTGAATAACGTTGATTCTTTGCAATTTTTAAAATTATTTTTATCATTTTAAAGTATAACATATAATAATTTTAACAACTAATCGCGCTTATCGGTGCACAACATTCCTCTGTAACTAGTATTTTGCTAACTAAAATAGATTCAACGGTTTCCACACACGTGAGCATGTAACATCTAGTTGCCCATTCGAGAAACATGGATTTTCAAAGTCCAAGTATCAAATGAATATTGTTCGGTTTCAGATTCATTTATGGTCATCGCGAAAGCAAAACGCGAATTGGAATTGAAGCCTTTTGAATGGTATTAGAAATTCTGATGGTATCACTGAAATATTTGGTAACAAATTCCGTAGTAGCAGAACCGAATTTTCGTTCAAACTTTACAGTCAAAATGTTTGCTTCAAGAAGTTCCCGGTATAATTTTTTGATGATCAAACGTGCACCGTTGCATTATCTAGGTGAATTTAAGTTACGAAGGTAACAACCAGGGAACCAACCGAAGATTATGTGGAGACATTCTTGTTTTATCTAGAGAATTCAAAAACTCGGTTTAAAAATTTACGGTTTTGTTTTCATCAACAATAGTGTCGATTGGTTTAAAATACGTTGGATCAACTGGCAACAAACCTGTGTCTGAAAGTTTATTTCATCACAATATCAACATTTTTTCTGATTAAGTAACATGATTACACAGGCAATAACTATCAATATAATTATACGGTATATCCGGAAGGACATTCACAATCAGTTACTTTTTGTCTAAAGAACATTGCAGAAATCGTCTGGATATTCCATGCATTATGTATTGGGATGAAGTTCTACTTCACCATTTCCGATATGCAGAAGTTGGTTAGGAAATATTTGCTCAGATTGATCATCTTGCAAATGTACTCGCGTGTTTATGGTCAGTCGAAGTGTTTCCACGTTTCGCCATAAAACGATTGTTTTAAACAGGCGTTAATCTCATGAGCAAAAGTAGAGCGTGTAACGGCTGTTAATGCCTGTCGGAATCACCAGACAGTAACACAACAACAACACCGAGTATTCTCTCGTTGCCATTTAAATCTTGCAAAGCTCTATGTAATGCTTTGAGTGAATGTTTATGGTTCATGGTACACTTATCCCTGATCATGACTGAATTCATTTGCAATACTGTAGCCAATCCGCTCTTTTTTTCAATAGTATACATTTCATGTTGTATTTTATGAATGCACAATGGCAGCTGATGCGGAATGTGCAGTTTTTCCGCCATCTAACACAGTGACAACAATGCCCGAAGATGCAATTTCCTATTGCAATCATATTTTCGCACGACGGCACCTGAAAGTTTAGTTGCTACAGGGAATGAAAATCCAGAGGTAGAACTCAAAAACAAAGCTATTTGACCTCATTCCAGCAATATTCAAAAAATTTACGGGAGCTTTTGAAATCCGTATCCAGGTTCTCGTTCCCACCCCGAGAAGTACTCGGTGCCCATTTTCGATGTCCTTGCTCCTGTAAGTTCAGTCTCTGAAGGGGACATTACGATCAGTTGGCATTATCCGACAAAGTTACGTGAGTTTCTAAAATCCGATTTTATATTATTATTGTTTCCCATCCAGAAAAACACCAGGAAAGCATTTCTCTCTCCTCAAGAATTTTAAAGGAAGCCTTTTCCACAGTTCGTTTAAAATATTTTCGTCTGGCATTATTTGACGTAGATATGAGATTATATTGAAGTGTATTGAGAATATTCGGATCGGCAGTTCCGAAATACAATAAGATCCACTTTTTCGTCTCTATGTCGCAGTGGCTGCTGTAGCCAAGTGCTCAAGGCATCGGATCATGGCCAGCGTGTAATGAGTTCGAGCCCAGCACCACTGAAAACCCGCCGTGTAGGGGAGCGATTCACGTTAAATCTGTCTAGAATTCAAACGTCCCCCCATTTGTGTGGTGTGGTAGTTAGGAGTAGGCGTGCCAGCTCTAGTGTCGTCTGCATCACTTGATCATGGTTGAAAATTACGCGGTCAGTCGCCAAAAGCCCTCGTGTAGCTGAAAAGTGTGACGTTAATATTCACTCACTCGCTCACTTTACGTGGGCAAGATATGCTGGTACTGCTGTCCGAGAATATTCCGATCCCCCGGCATTATCTGGCAAAAATACAGGAATTTCTATATTTCGATTTCAAGACTCGCTTAAACCATCTCAAATTACACCAGGAATATACTTTACCCGCGCCAAGACTTAAGGCTGAACTCCTGCCCCGGTTTGCGTAAAAGAAGGTCATCCTGAATTATCCGGCAAAGTTACTGTTATTTCTCAGATTGAATATCAAATTCGGATTATCCGTTTTGAAATACACCAGGAAAAAAGTTTTCACGATCCAAGGCTTTTAAGGCAAGCCCCTGCTACGGTGTGTCTAAAATACGGTCGACTGGCGTTATCTGGCAAAGTTATTGAAACTCCTAATATTCAATTTCAGATTCTCATGTCGCACTCCAAATGCAGACGGAGCTGACTTTTGATGCTCCAACGTGAGCAAGTTCAGTCGCTAGAAAAAATGAAAATCGGGATGCGGAACTCAAATCATTTGCCTTTTCTCCTAATTCAGACAATACCCAGCAGGTTTAGTGGAGTTTCTGAAATATAATTTCAAATTATCGTTTCCCGCCCCTAGATACAACTGGAAATTACTTTTGTACCCCTAAGCCGGCAAGTTCAGTCCCTGGAAGGGGTGTTTGGGTCGTCCGACATTATCTGACAAAGTTATAGCAATTTCTAAATTTCGATTTCAAACTCTCGTTCACCATCTCGAATTACAACAGAAATGCACTTTTCCTGCACCGAAACATTAAGGGTAAGATCCTGCCACGGTTTGCGTAATAAATGGTCTTCCTCAATTATCTGGAAAAGTTACAGTTATTTCTCAGATTGGATATCAGATTTGGATTATCCTTTTTGAAGTATGCCAGGGTCCATGTTTTCACGATTCAAGGCTTTTAATATAAGCCCCTGTTGTGGTATGTCTAAAATATGGTCGGTCGGCTTTATCCGGCTAAGTTATGGTTAGTTTTGGAAACTGACTAGAAAATCGGATTCCTCCCCCCCGAAATACGCCAGGCACTTAATTTTTGTGCATTTTGGTTTGTAATATCTTCTTCCACAGACACATGAGCAATGCCACATTTTACGGTTATTCTCTGGCAACGTTACGGTCTGGCAACGTTTTTTCCGGATTCTTCACATTTCTATCAATAAAAAAATTATGGCGTGATTAATTGAAATAAAAATCATCCTATGTTTTAAGTTGGACGAAATGACACATATTATGCAAAATTATATTATGATCGGTTGAGTAGCTTCGGAGTCCATTGCGGACAAACACTGTGACACGTATATTTTATATATAAAGAAATATAATGTTAAATTCCTCTTAAAAGCTTTTTAATTTGAAATGATCCTGACCTACCAGGGCTCTTACGTACATAATTAACTAATGGGTTACTCGCGCCTAACGGGATGTAATCAAAACTTTAACACGTCAAAATTTATGTACTCAGCGTTTTTTTTTTAAATTATCAATATTTTATAGACATTTCTCATACAATATATTTCGACCAATCACAAGATCCGTCCATAGAAGTCACGGAAGTTTTGTAAGTTCCGACCTGTATTTCATGTAAAAGTCCGAGATTCGTTGGAATATTGACGATGCTATTTGTAACTGCTATGTAAGGTCGTGATTTGTATTGGTCTGCTGCTTTGTCTTTGAGTTCGTATAATTGTCTAAATGTAACAATAAAAAATGACCACTGATCTGCATCAAGCTTTCTCATCTGTCATAACATGGCATCAAAATCCTAATCATGAGTATTAATGAAAAAATATCGTCAAGTTGTTTCAGTTAAGCCGGTAGGATGGCTTCCTACCGTGAAGAAATACTTATGATGTACGGGAAATTCCGGTTCACAGAGCTATGTTCGACCAAAGATGAAAAGCATCAAGTAATTTGGGTGAGATTTTTTTGAAGAAAAGAAGTAGAAATCATCGCACACACACACACAGACGCACACAAACGCATTCAGACACGCAAACACACACGGACACACGCAAACACACACAGACACATACAAACACACGCAAACACATACACACCACACACGACCGCGCACACTCACACATATATGCATGTATATATAATTATGTAAGGAAATTCTATACAAACACATCTTCTCTCAAAATATGTTTTACATTCGTTGCTAATTGATTATTTATTATTTATCTACATTAAAGTAAACATATAAAATATAATTTTTCCCTATTTTACGGTAATAAATGATAATGATGGAAAATAAAACATTCAGCTCTTAGACTTAAGGTGACTTGGTACCCTTTGAACAATTTTTTTAATGTATGCATTTAAAAATTAATATTTAGCATTTCATATAATGTTTCTATTCACGAAAATGATACGAGAAGACATTTTTCACATAATATTCGCACAATTTTAAAAATTTAAATTTTTGAAAAAGATTTGAAAAAATTTTAAACTCTATTCCTTTTGTAATTATTAAGTTTTAAACTGCAAATTTTTTTTTAATATTTGTAAGAATGTTCTAAACATTTTTAGGGATCAAATTTACAATAACTTAATTAGTTTTGGAGGGAAAAAAATGCTGATATGCACGGTAAAATTCAACAAAAAAGCCAATTTCTCCTACATTTTAATTTTAAAAAAATATTTAGTTTCTTGCAAAATTGATTTCTAATTCTGTTACATTCTTTATATATAACACACAAGAAAAAATGGAAGTGATTGGTAAATAACTGTGGAAGAAATACCTTTTTAAATGCACTAATGTATCAAAAAATACAAACTCAGAAAAACTACTTTAAAATTTATAATTCTGAAAAAAAATATAAGCCTTAAATAAACTTAAAATACCACTTTAAGCCATTAGTTATATATTTTTAATTACAATAATTGTATTTGCGTGTTTTTTAAACCCATACATTTTTATAAATGATCCATTTTTAAAGAGCATTAATTGCACAAAATTATTCAAGAAAACTGTGTTTTTTTTCGCAGTCATGACAGAAATTTTAGTTTTTATTTTACATAACATTGAAGTATACCTGTATGAAAAAAATATGAGAAGTAAGAACTGAAATTATCAAATTTTTAATATAACATGCCTTACTTCAAAAATTTTACATACACACATTTCACAAAGAAAAAAAAATACATTTTTGTGATGCCTCGGTAATATCCTGCTTTATATATTAAACTTTTTTTATAGTTATTATATCTCATTTTAGAGTAGATTGTTTTATCAAAAGGCTTTTTTTAGCTCTTTTTCTAAAGAGGGGGCGTGGTTGAATTGGTTAATTTGTTAATTTACATTTTTTAAATGAAGTTTTATCCAACTTCTAACTTCCCGACATCCAAAAGTGATATATGAATTGAAAGATAATAATGCAGAAAATAATATTAATTAAGAACAAAAACAATAGTTCGGTCATTTTTAGAGTACTAAGTCCTCTTGAATCTGCAAGCAATCAATAAATAACCATTTTAAAAAATTTATTATTTCTAAACACACAAATTAATATTAAAGTAACAGAAATATTCGTAATTGCACTAATAAAGTAAGTTTTGTATAATTGCCTCATATTGATAGAGAAAATTATTTATTGCATAGAAAAGTTTTGCGAAATTCAATATTCATTACTTATTCATAAACAAAGATTGATTCTGATAGCCAAACGTATTTTTAATAAGCAATTTTACGCAATTTCGTGTTTCAGTCTCCCCCTTGTATGTATTTGGTGTTTAGTTTTTATACAATTTGTTTTAAAAACAGAAGATTCTATTCTCTAATTTGAATTTCATATTTTTTTGTGAATCTTTACAAAGAAACCTCAACAACATCTTGAAACTTTTGGTAAATGTCCAGCATAAATATTTGCTTAAAAACCCTTAACTCTATTGAATGTTACGTTCGGGTTTCAAATGGCATACTTGTTGTGAAATCAGGCTTCTGTTTAAATATTTTTAAGAGTTCTATGTCTGTTAAATAAATATGAGTACATACGTATAAATACTAGTTTAAAATCTCCACTTATACTCCACATTTTATTTATTCATCGATAACTGTCCAAACTGTACAAATACTTATTTCAAAATCAGGAAATTTTCTTATAAATTACAAATGTTTGATATAGTTAAATAAGTGATGTGAAGGAAAGTAAAGTTTGTTTATTGATAAAGTTAGGTATAGTTTAAATTTGTTACAAAACAGAAATATATGCACTTACTAATGATTTTAGGGACATATTTGAATTAATGTAAATGTAACCCACCTACTTAAAATACAGAAATACATTCGCATTAGGGTGGTAAGAAATGCGTGACCTTAAAATTTCAGAACACGCGAAAGGCCTATTCCCATTCGTTTGTGTGACTAACATTGAAATGAGGACTAAGCGGGGAATTGTATGTCTTTCTATAAATATTTAATTGCATCATTCATCATAAAATGGTTACAACTATTTTAAACGATGAAAATAATTCCAAACGTGTATGCCCTTCGTAAATTAAAAGAGCTTTCATTTAATAACTTTTAATTATTATTTTCCTCATTGAAGTTTGGGAAACAGCTTGCTTAAGTACTCACGACTACATTATTTTTTTAAAAAGAAATATCTTTGAAGGCATACGAATTCATAATTAGATTTAATTTATTTGTATATATTTTTGGTTGTTCTAACTTAATCCAGACATATTTTAAAAAGTTTATTTCACACACAATTTAGTTTAAGTAAAAAAATCAGAAAACATGTGAAAATTATAATCTAAAAGCAGAAATTTCAAAGAAAATTTTTAAAATATATCATTATGGGTTATTTATGGAAAAACTCATACATCGAAATTAATGTCACGCATTATTCCCTTTTAATTTAAGAAAACAAACAAATAAGGATGCCAATTTTTTTATTTATAATCGTAAATTAATTATGGATAGAAAGAAAATAAAAATTTTTTTTTTTTTTTTTTTGGAAAAATGCTGTAAATTTGGCAAGAAGAGCAAGTGAAGCTCTTCGTTTTCGTGGATGGAGATATCGTTTCAGAAGACCTCATAAATTTTGAATATGCTTCTGGTCCACCCGTGTATACCAGAATTATACAGTCGAATCCCGATTTAAGGAACCCATATTAAACGAATTTAATGATTTTTTTTTCTTTCCTCCGATCAAATGGAAGCAAAACCCCTATTTAACGAATAATATAAACTCCCAATTTATGAATATATTTCAACAAACGAAAAAAAATTTGTATTAATTTAAATTAGAAAAAATCTGATTTTTTTGTTTTTGAAAATGACGTTCTTTTTTTGTTTCGCAAAATACAAACTACTTCTTTTGTAAGCAGCAAATTTCAGTGGCGAAGGTTACAGACCATTATTGAACATCCCAAGTGCCGATGAGCCATTAGTGTAACCTACCGCGTGTTTTGAATAGGAAAGAAAATCCCTTTATCTCAATCCACTCCACAACGCAAAGGATATTTCAAGAGTCTACCATTTGCTCATTTTTTTGACAGAAGTGAGGTTTTTATGCATACAGTTTTGCAGATTTTTTTTTTGAAAATTTGTTAAGCATGTCAGAGATTGTTTGAAACAAGTGCGTACCGATTTTTATGCATAAATTGCTAATGGTACTCCGATCACAGTTGTTACATTTTCTATTTCTTTACTTGCTTTGAAACTGAAAACATAACACATGCAGCATAATGTAAATGACGTAATATTTTCTTCTCTTCATAAAACAGAAAACGTACTTTTTCGAGTCAGGAATCTAAAAGATTGCCCAACATCTATTAGACATTTTTTTTTTTAAAATTTGCAACAAATTTGTGCATTATAATTCATTAATATTATTTTTAGATGTTGAATAAAAAGTGCGTAGTTTCTAACTATGGGTAATTTTGTGTATTATAGAATTCACCAATGGTAAGTGTAAAAAATGTATATTTTTTTAGGATCCTGTATTAAAAAAATAACCTCAAATAAACGAATAAAATTTTTGGAGCAGATGAGTTGTTTGAATAGGACTCTGCGTGTTTTTTTAATACCTTTTTTTATCAGATTTGACTTCCAGCTCAATTGCTCTCCATTTACCTCACTTCACTATTGCGAAGTCTAATAAGGGACACTGAGGGATACACAAGAATGCAAATAGTTCTATGTTTGTTTTTAAACGTAACTTTAATAAGTATTAGACCAATTGTTTATTGGTTCGTACTTTTTTTTTTTTGAAATATATATATTTGTTTATAAATCTTGTTGAAGACGTTTGATTAAATTTTCATTGCAATGATTTGGCATTTAAAAAGTTTCTTATATTGTATTGTTACTGAGAGATAGAAAATCTTTATTTAGACCATAGCTTTATGACAGGCGAAAATAAAAGGCTCAAAATTATTCCCCCTGCTCGTTATTCTGAATAAGTCTGTGATCCTATATAAACAATGATTCACCAAGTTTAATACAGGTTTGGATGAGAATAGAATTTAATCTGCTTATGGTGGATTGATTCATTAGATCTCATTTTGCAAAAAAAAGGACATTATATAAAGGAAATAATTTGTTACGAACACATGTTGGCGTATGAAATACTTTCCTACATCATAGCTATCTTCGATGCTTTCTTTTTCATTCGTAATCTCTTACATGTTAAAGAGAAATGGTGCTCAATATTGCGACATTTCCCTTCCTTTTAGGGGATTTGAATATTTTTAATTCATGCCATGAAGTATTTCCTTAATTCACTAAATTACAATGATCTCTTACAAGAATTGAAAATTTATTTTTTAAACTAATTTGATACCGCTATGCTACGGATTCCTCCCTCCCTCAATACCAGTAAAATAGCTCCCCTTACGGACGATAACATAAGACTGAACTCTGAAAACCTATTTGGCGCGATTTAAAAACCGCACCAAAGAGGAGCAATATTTTAAAAACATATTTCAGTTAAACTGTAAAATAGGTGGCCCCTTGGTGAAGCCAATTTATTAGTGACCAGAATCCGTCACTAAATTACCCATATGTACCGACAGGTGTTCTGAGAGCAATGAAGAGCCGAATTAATTCTGGCATCTATATATAGATAAACATCGCCAAATCCAAGATACCACCTATTCTACACTTCAGCATATTTCTTTTTCCGTAGTTATAAGTATTTACCTATTATTCCCTCGACCAACTGCTATTCTTATTGTAATTTAGCTACTGTAAACCACAATTAAAAACCAGTTATTCGATTAATTTGTCTGCGTTAATGTAAAATTTATGTTCCTTTTCAACGCGTCTGATTCCATTAAATATTTAGTTAAAATCTACTGAGTGGCTCGCATAACGTCTAACTTTCACTGCAACAACAGCAGACATTTAAAAACTTTACCAAAAAGGAAACGATATCACCAATTCAAATATATAGCCGAATGTTGGCATCATTATTATCACTGTGTTTGATCGTTCCTGGAAACGGTTTCCACTGTTAGTTGCATAGCGATGTCTTTTGATTCGACAAAAATGGTTGATTGTATAGCCCGTAGGCGTTACAATGTAGTATTGGTGATGTCAATTACTTTTGGCGACCAAAATCGATCACCAAGTTACTTCACTTAGTGATAAATGACCGGAAGCCAGAATGAATTCGTTATCTCACCATAATATCTGTATAAAAATCGCCAAATCCAAAGGCCTGTACTACACTTTAACCCCGGTAGGTACATATTTACATGGCTGGAAAGTGTTTGTTGTTAGAAAAAGTAATACGTACGTATTATCTTAACCTATTGGCGAAATTATATGAAACAAAAGTGCATGGATGCCAATTCAGCGAGTACGACATATGGGAAATAGGAGTTGCCAATTTGGCGAGTTATTAATAAAGTTGGCGATTGTTGCTACAATTTGTAAATACCGTAATATTAAACACATTTGGCTTATTATTGCATATACTTGGTTTTCAGCATGCCCCAAATTATACAACATATATAACATAAAAACATAAAAAAAAACATTGCTTACTTTCTAATAAAATATTTCTTCCTTTAGTATTTTAGTCATATATCTTAACGAAATCAAGCACAACATAAATATAACAGAATGTCAGCATTATTTTTAAAACTAGTTGCATGCTTTATATTTAATAATTCAAGTGTTGCCACTATCATAACTATGATAAATATAAAATTATAATTGGCTGGTTTATATTAAAATGCAATCAAGATTAAATAATTCAATCTATTAAGGCTACAGTGGACAGTAAAAAATTTTTTTTAAAATTTGTTACACACATGCTCCAAATTTTGACTGCCAGTATTTAAGTTATAACTAAAACCATATAAAAATTTGGTGAGAAAAAAATGAGTAGTGTTTAAGAAATTTAAAATTTTTTAAAAAAATTTAACAATAATTTAAAAATTTCAAAACGTTCCATGCGTTTTGATTTTTTTAAAAATTTCATATTTTTAACTGATTTAACTTCTTTAAGCAATTCTTTAGAAATTTATGCATGTAAAGTAATGTTTTATATGGTAATTTACAAAATATGGGTAAACGCAAATTTTTATATGAAATTTTCAAGAATTTTAATGACTTTATACATAAAAAACTTTAATTTCTTCTTTCACCCTATCACTATTGCTACAATGCATCCAAGAAGTTATAATTACATATTAGAAGAATACTTTGGAAGTTTTGTTATAATTGGACAAAATTGCAACGCATGGAACATTTTGAATTTTGGTTCCGAGGCAAATTTTTGATTTTGAGAAAACAGCTTTTTTTTATTTTAAGGAAATAACTTAGCTTTTTATAAAAAAATGAAGATATAAATATAAATTTGAAATATAAAAACACTAATATCATAACAAATGTAATATAAGTGCAGAATATATACATATAAGTGCAATATTTATTGTAACAGTCACATCGACATGTGGTACAGATAGTGATAAAAATTGAAAAGTAAGCTAGAACTTTCTAATAATATCAGAAGTAAATTAGCAGAATGTATTCCATTATTATTTATCTCAACCGGATAATATTATGTATTTCATAAATCACAATAAGTAAAAATAAAGTATTTCAATAGGATTAAATTACA
Source organism: Trichonephila clavata (assembly GCA_019973975.1). Lineage (NCBI taxonomy): Eukaryota > Metazoa > Arthropoda > Arachnida > Araneae > Nephilidae > Trichonephila > Trichonephila clavata. The sequence goes on from BMAO01031599.1 coordinate 19,559, forward strand.
AAAATTCAAAACCAGTTTCGAGGCAAATTTTTGTTTTTGTGAGAAACAACTATTTTGATTTTATAAGAAAATAACTGATTTTTTAAAAAAAATTAAGATATATAAGTATAAATTTGAAAAACACTAATATCATATAAACATAAGATAGGTGCAGAATATATGAATAAAAGATTCTGCAATATTTATTGAACAGTCACATTAGAATGCGTGGTATATATAGTGATAAAAATTGAAAAATAAGCTAGAACTTTCTAATAATATCTATAAAGTTAATTAGTAGAATGTATTTCATCAACCAGATAATAAATTATATATTTCGTTAATCACAATGAGTAAAAATAAAGTATTTCAATACAATTAAATTATAAAATGCAAACAGTAATAAATTCAATTACAATAAAAAGAAAACTGTCGCTAAATCTGAAAAAAAATTAAAAAGCACCGCCATTATAGGCTACATCTTTATTAGTAGTATTTCTTTTCCTTTTCTCTCTTTTCACAGAAATGTTTTGAGAAATGCGTCGTTTATCCTGTCTTTCAGCAATAGTCAAAGAAAAACTATCATTAAGGTTTGAGTCCTCTTTTGATTCAAGTGATTTTACGTAGCCCAAATTGTGCTTATCGACGGCATCCGTAACTGCTATTCCTAGCCTCCTTTTGGATACGAATACCTCTTTTGGGCATTTTCGCCAAATGCAACTATGCAGACTTTCATTACAATTCTGCGTCTTGCCTCCTACGCATCTTTCAAGAATGGTGTCTGAAGCTAAACGTTGGTAAACAGGCATAATTTTTTCAACTACTTGTTGTGACAAGCAAGTTCTCATTGAACTATGTGACCCTGGGGTTTCACCTT